>BLSH010326374.1:48031-58131 GCA_018402905.1 Glandirana rugosa | reverse complement strand
GGGTCAGGTTCCTGCTCTTGCTGTAAGGGACAGATTATTGTTCTATAATCATCTCCTAGTTCTAAAGGGAGAGGTTCCCATATTTATTTCCCCTTCCCATTTTTATTTTTTTTATTTGATTTTAAGTTATTTTCCCCATTTTTTTGTAGGGCACTTGTCCTACTCTTACCCCCATTTTACTTCCTTTTGCAGCCCTCTAGCACTTGCCAGGACTTTTTTACAGCCATTTTTGTGCCGAAAAGTTCGGGTCCCCATTGACTTCAATGGGGTTCGGGGTCTGGGGTCAAGTTCGGGTCAAGTTCAGTACCGAACCTGAACTTTTTCACGAAGCTCGGCCAGACCCGCCGAACCCGAACATCCAGGTGTTCGCTCAACTCTACACATGATTAGAACTTGAGGCTCTAATTAGCTTGAAAAAGGTTGGGCTCGGGCGCAGAACACTGTGCCCCGAGCCAACCCACTTGTGACAATAGTGAATTAGTATTCACTGTTATCTTCCAGCTTCTTCTCCCGGCCAATCAGGACAGGAGGCGGATCAGGTTGGCTGGGAGAAGCTGAGGAGGCCATGGAGGAGTGAGTGGGGGGGGCATCACCATGGAGAAGCTGAGTGCAGGCAGACCTGGGGGGGGGGGGGTTTGCCATTCCCCAAAAAAGTCACTGGGTCTTACTTTGTCCTTTTTTTACTTTCTAAATTTTTTTAGTTATATATACAGTATCTCACAAAAGTGAGTACACCCCTCATAGTTTTTGGAAATATTTTATTATATCTTTTCATGTGACAACACTGAAGAAATTACACTTTGCTACAATGTAGTAGTGAGTGTACAGCTTGTATAACAGTGAAAATTTGCTGCCCCCTCAAAATAACTCAACACACAGCTATTAATGTCTAAATCGCTGGCAACAAAAGTGAGTACACACCTAAGTGAAAATGTCCAAATTGGGCCCAATTAGCCATTTTCCCTGCCCAATGTCATGTGACTCATTAGTGTTACAAGGTCTCAGGTGTGAATGGGAAGCAGGCATTTTAAATTTGGTGTTATCGCTATCACTCTCTCATAATGGTCACTGGAAGTTCAAAATGGCACCTCATGGCAAATAACTCTCTGAGGATCTAAAAAAAGTATTGTTGCTCTACAGAAAGATGGCCTATGCTATAAGAAGATTACCAAGACCCTGAAACTGAGCTGCAGCACGGTGGCCAAGACCATACAGTGGTTTAACAGGACAGTTTCCACTCAGAACAGGCCTCACCATGGTTGACCAAAGAGGTTGAGTGCACAAGATCAGCATAACATCCAGAGGTTGCCTTTGGGCAATAGACGTATGAGTGCTGCCAGCGTTGCTGCAGAGGTTGAAGGGGTGGGGGTCAGCCTGTCAGTGCTCAGACCATACACCGCACACTGCATCAAATTGGTCTGCATGGCTGTCATACCAGAAGGAAGCTCCTTCTAAGATGATGCACAAGAAAGCCTGCAAACAGTTTGCTGAAGACAAGCAGACTAAGGACATGGATTACTGTAAAAATGTCCTGTGGTCTGATGAGACCAAGATAAACTAATTTGATTCAGATGGTGTCACGCGTGTGTGGCGGCAACCAGGGGAGGAGCACAAAGACAAGTGTTTCTTGCCTACAGTCAAGCATGGTGGGAGGAGTGTCATGGTCTGGGGCTGCAAGAGTTCTGCCAGCACTGGGGAGCTACAGTTCATTTAGGGAACCATGAATGCCAACATATACTGTGACATACTAAAGCAGAGCATGATCCCCTCCCTTTGGAGACCAGGCCGCTGGGCAGTATTCTAACATGATAACGACCCCAAACACACATCCAAGATAACCACTGCCTTGCTAAAGAAGCTGAGGGTAAAGGTGATGGACTGGCAAAGCATGTCTCCAGACCTAAATCCTATTGAGCATATATATGAACAAGAAAAAACAGCGCCAATGGAAATAGCTAATTAAACTTAACCAGCTGCAGTGTTAAATTGTCCCATGAATAGAAAAAAAATTAACAAAATACACACACTGCTCTTGGCTTTCCAATAAAATAGCCCAGTAAACAGTCCAATAAACAGGCGGCGAAGGTTAGAGTCCCACTCTGGTGTGTATAAAGTGCTCATGCTCTTTAAATTTAAAAGACAGTGCTCCACAGTGTAGATTGGGTGCCCCACATGGATATGCACTCACCCTCAGATGTGGACCACCTATCGCTAGTGTGGTCTGACGCGCTTGTAGGGTGACCCTTGATGGATTGTTAGTTGTCCGGCTCTTTATAGCAGTATCCTCCCAGATGTGTATATGGAAATGACAAGAAAGGACCTCATTGCACAAATACCATAATACATTTATTAAAAATGAATTAAAAACAGAAAACAAACTCACATTTCAAGGTGCCTATCATTTCCGGCACCCGGCATGTACTGCATGCAATTTAGTAGGGTAATCGGCCCATATAGTGTAAAACCGCCGTCCCTGCGGCTTGGTTCATGACCAGCTCTGTGATGTCATCATGGAGGAGTGGAAGAGGACTCTAGTTACAACCTGTGAAGCTCTGGTGACCTCCATGCCCAAGAGGGTTAAGGCAGTGCTGGAAAATAATGGTGGCCACACAAAATATTGACACTTTGGTCCCAATTTGGACATTTTCACTTAGGGGTATACTCAGTTTGTTGAGTTTTTTGAGGGGACAGCACATTTACACTGTTATACAAACTGAAAACTCACTACTTTACATTGTAGCAAAATGTAATTTCTTCAGTGTTGTCACATGAAAAGATATAATAACATATTTACAAAAATGTGAGGGGTGTACTCACTTTTGTGAGATACTGTATATATATACATATTTTTTTGGGAGGGGGTCTTTTATGAGATATCAGGGGTCTAAACAGCCACTTATGTCTCTTTTTTGAGACAGAAAAAGGGACTGAAGATAGAGATTCATTCAAAAAATGACAGTAGTAACACTCTTGGTTTACTATGTATCAACTGCCAGTGGATATAGGAGCGACCGCTGCCGCAAATTCCCCCCACCTGCACCGCTGCCCCCCTCCCCCACTATTCCCAGCCTGTCAGATCACTGGAGATCAATGCAGCCAGCATATGCAGGCATCGGGAGGGGAAGGAGGGATGCTACCAGAGCAGTGATGGATCGGGGGTGTGGGGGATGGTATGGAGATGATGTAACTGGCAGGGGGGACACATCTGGATCTCCCCTAAGCCCCATGCAGCACCTGAAGCAAGCAGGAGCATCAGTGGTGGGATGCCGGCTTCTAAAGGTAGCTGCAGGGGATCCCTTTTCTGAGGGGTCTGATCGGGTGGAGGGGGGGTAATCAGTGCTGGGGGGAGAAGGGGGATGAAGGATAGGAAAGGAGAGTGGGGGGCAGTTTAAGGTGGAAGGGAGAAGTGGGAGGTGGAGAGGCAGGGGACAGGGAAGAGGAGGCATGGAGGGGGGTGGCCACATTTCAGCTTAATAAATGTGATCGGCGGGTTGTAATTTGCTGATCAGAGTTATAAAATTGTTCAGCAGGGCCTGCTGAATAATTCTGCTATAAGCTTATGGTCATTGAAGTGAGCTTATAACAGAGAGAGAAAAGAGGTCCATATGCCATATGGACTTGGCCACCCGCAGGCACTTCTGTAGGTCCGTATGGCGTACGGACCTGGCAGTGAAAGGGTTAAAGAAAACATTTTTGGTGGTCCACAGATCAGATAGAGGATGTCATCAATGGCAACCAGTTCAAAGATCTGTTAATGGAGTCAGAGAAAATCACTTGGAAAACATTTCAAGGATGTTGTTAAGAATTTTCTTGGAAACTACAGAGCACCAGACTACATCCAGTTGGTTGACAAACTTCTTAGAGCATACAAGACTATGCAATTGCAACATTGCAACATGTCATTGGAGGTGCAGTCAGTGACAAACACAGTGAAAGGTTTCCCCAGGACATTGCCACAAAAAAACTTGACTATTGTTAGACATTGCAGCCAGATGCACCAGACACTGAGTACAAATGAGAATCAGCAGCAAAACACTTTTAGCCCCATTAAACTCATGCAGCATGCCAGAAACATTATGCTATTAAATACATTATAGTCATTTAAAGTTAATTTCATATTTCAGACTTATTGCTGTATGTCCTCACAATGATAAGCTGTGGTTATTCTTCGAAACCACACTCCATGTTTGGTTACCCAGAGTGCCCGAATCTCAGACTTAATCCCCATTACTAAGCAACTGCAACTAACAGTAACATAGATCACTTTCAGTGAAAAGTAAATCAAACATCCTTATTTAAAACAAATCTGAATCAACGTCACGGTTTAAAGCCTGTCTGCTATCTTTCGACGCTCAGAAGGCGTTTGATAGGGTCAATTGCCGCTTTCTCTGGCTTTCACTAGAGCAGATAGGCCTTGGCTCACAATTTATCTCCAAGGTGATGTCTCTCTATTCTAAACCTATGGCCTCAGTATTGGTTAATGGCTCTTCCTCAGAGCCATTTGACATTTTGTATGGCACGTGCCAGGGATGCCCCCTTTTTACACTTTTATTCCTTATAGTCATAGAGCGCCTGGCGTATGCCATTCGCCAAAATGCCTCCATACAGGGAATCGTCACTCCCTCTACTCACCATAATCTGTCACTCTATGCAGATGACCTTCTGGTCTATGTCCAACAGCCATACACAACCTTACCATCGCTACTCTCTGAATTCCGACTCTTTGGGTCTTTCAGCAACTTTAAACTTAATATGTCTAAGACAGAGGCCCTCGACATTTCCTTACCCTTACCAACCTTACATGCCCTCCAGTCGAACTACTCTTTCCAGTGGTGCCCCAAAAGTATTTCTCCTACCTAGGGGGTACAAATCCCTTCCAATCTGACCACCCTATTCTCCTTGAACTACCCCCCGCTCCTCTCCCACATCAGAACAGACCTTGAGGCTTGGGGAAACTCCTCACTCCCAAGGTTCGTATGCATAAACACCCTCAAAATGGATGTACTCCCCAAACTATTGTATCTCTTTCAAACCATTCCGGTGTTAGTGCCCAAATCTTTCTTTGCATCCCTCTGATCGATGTCTATTAAGTTTATATGGCGCCAAGGCCTCTTCTGCCTCAAATACAACCTGCTGACTCTCCCAAACACACGGGGAGGTACTGGGCTACCTGACTAGGAAATCTACTACAAAGCTACTCTCATGGCTCATATCCTGGAATGGTTCTCCCGAACCCCCCAAAGTGTCGGTGATGGTCAAACAAGACCCGACCCCTGTAGATCTCCGTGCCCTGTTCTGGGGCCATGGGGACGCACTTCCCCTCACATTATCTATCTCCCCTCTGACCTCAGCTGCCCTGACTCTATGGTATAGAGGGGGTTTGTGCTCCATCCTATCCTCAGATCCCTTCCCACAGAAACCCCAATTTGACAACACTGCCTTCCCCCAAAGTATGGGAGCCCCAGCAATTGACTCCTTTTTGTGCTCAGAGTGGCCTAAGGCCAGGGATTTTGTTCACCCCCAGACAGGCACCCCTGTGGTCCCTCCAGGAGCCCGTAACTTGTTGACCTCGCTACACTTATCCTCGGTTACAAAACATTTATTCCTCTCTGCACAAATACACCGCCCTCCCACGGAATTTGAGAGGATTAGCACGTTGCAGGACACACCTAGACATCTTCTTTCTTCACTATGTAATCTCATCCAGTCCCTCATATACACTGACTTACCATTCTACACAAGAATGTGGGCAGCGGATTTGGGAACAGACATCATGGAGGCTGAGTAGCAAACTGCCTTTTACTTCACCCATAAATCCTCCATCTCTTGCTATACACAAGAGAAGAATTTCAAGATTCTCTCACGATGGTATAGAGACCCCTCAACCCTGCAAAAAAAATTTCCTGATGCATCAGCTACATGCTGAAGATGCGGATCTCAACACGGAACATATCTCCATATCTGGTGGGAGTGTATGAGAAACCGCCCTCTGTGGAACAAAGTCTTCCAGATTTACAATGACCTTTACGATAAGTCCTTGACTCCCTCCCCTAAACTGGCTTTGCTCTCCATCCTCCCGGGATCCATACCGTCCCAAAAACTGAGCCTTCTCCACTTTTTCTTATCGGCAGCCAGAAAAATCATCCCATTGTACTGGAAGACTGTCCGTCAACCACCTCTAGCTCCCTGGGTATCCACTATGAATGATATTATGCAGATGGATAATAGGTACCTTTGACAAACATAAACTGTTGTGGTCTACCTGGCTTCGCTTCTTCTCCTCAGACACTCTTAAAAACGTGCTGAGTCTCCAGACAGGTGTACCCACACCTTGAGCTTCCAAGGGCATGCCCATGTCGGACCCTCACATCCTATCATGGATCCAACTGACTCATGATTCTCCGGCAGACCACCTCCCCTTTCCTTCACCCTCTGGCCTCTTACTCTCTTCCCCCTCCTTTTCTCCTACTTTCTTTGCATCCTCCTATCTCTCTACTTTCTTAAGAAAAGTGTTCAAATGGAATAGTGTCATGACTACCTTGCCAGCTGTTTTTCCTTCTTGAGACCTCCACGGTTAACAATTGTAGTCCGCCTCGGGTCATGCCGCGGACGATAGTCATTTGGCAGACCCTTAGGCGATAGTAATCATTTGTTATCTCATATCTGTATCTTGTTTGCTGTTCCTAATAAAAATATATTCAACTCTAAAACAAATCCGAAGTTCTTTTTTATCCAGGTCATGATATACGATATATATTAGTAGTTAGTCACATTCACTGCACTTGTTCTGCAATGTTGCAAGCTTATGATCTCTCTCCTCAACATGCTTCGAACTGAGAACAGTAATTCATCAGGCAGATGGATCTATATGCAAATCACTTCCCATATAGGCATCCACATTAACCCTTCATTATGTTTCAATATTATGTAAAGCCATAAAAATAATAACTATTACAAAAATATATGAATACTGACAATATCAAGACCAAAACAACATGCAAATTATGTAACTGAAACAATTAGGCCCCTTTCACACAGGCTTTTCCATGTGCGAACTCTGCTTTGATCAGCAGGGATAGATTCGCTGATCCCCGCTGAGCAGGCGGATGACACATCCGTCTTCACTCACTGTGCGGCCATAGACCTGTCAAAGCCCCGCTGTCCTCTATGGAGATCAGATGAAAACGGTCCGCCTGTCCATTTTCATCCAATCATATCCGATCTGATTCTCCAGTTGGATAAAAATAAGGTTTTCATCCGTCTGGATTTCACAGACAGGATCGGAACGGATTGCGGCAGGTGTCAGCAGACATGTCTCCGCTGACTTCACTGCTCCATAGGGCTGAATGGAGCATCCAATTAGGTCTGCCTGAAAAACGGACAGGCGAACCTGACCAGAAAACTTGTGTGAAAGGGGCCTTAGGGTCCATGCACACTGGCTTAAAAATCGATGCTTCCAGGGGGGCGTGGCCAATGGTCAGAGGAGATGGCTGCATAGCAGCACAGCTCTTCAACACAATGGCTCACTGGAGTGAACTACGCTCAAGCAGAGCCTCGTTTCTTCACAAGAAGGGTCTCCAGAGCACCGGGCACATCAGAGGATGTCCTCACATAAAAAAGAGGCAGGAATGGGCCAAAGAGAATAACTTATTTCTTCTCACAGCGGCGATATACAGGAAGCCAAGATGGCACCAGCGGCGCCTACAACACGCCACACGGTCGCTCAAACGAGAAAAAAGAAGCACACATACATGCTCCATCACTGGCCTACAGCTCAGGACACAAACAAGGAGCTCCTTACCAGTCTCCTTCAGCCACATCCAGCTCTGCAAAGTCCAGGCAAAAGCTGAACAGTCCACCAGCAGCTCTAGAGGCGAGTGCCTTAAGTTTCAATATCGATGACACCAGGGAACTACAGGACTCTATAGCAGAGTTTTCCACCTCCAACCAGCCAGTCCTAGATACCACACTCAAAGATATGGTGGTATCCCTTCGTAGTACCCTGCATTCTGATATCATTTCACTGGCACAGCAATTTAAAAAAGAAGGTAGGTGATAGAGTAACCCATATTGAATCAAAGATGGGGGACTTTGCCTCCACATACATGGTAGACTCACACAATGAAAGGGAGGATGAGATACACTGACTAATAGCAAAAATGGCTGACCTGGAGGACAGGTTCACGACGAAACAACATCAAAATATGAGGCATCCCTGAAACAATCAAACAATCTGAATTACAAAAATATTTTACTGACATACTAAAGGAAGCATGCCCGGATGCTCCCCTGGAAGAACTCTTAATAGACCGTATACACAGATTGCCAAAACCCAAACATCTACCACATCACCTTCCTAGAGACACTATCGCCAGAATTCACTTTTATCACACAAAGGAATAGCTTATGCAAACAAGACGCAGGGAAAATCTACCCGAAAGTTTGCAGGAGCTGGCTTTTTTTTTGCAGATCTATCAGTATATACAATGAGTCAATGAAAACAACTATCCACAATTACAAAACCACTGCACAACCACCAGACTCAATACCGCTGGCTGTACCCTGCCAAACTTCTTGTAACCAAAGAAGAGGATACATACATCATCCCATCTGTATCGGATGGCATTTGCCTCCTCCGTGATTGGGGAATTCTTGAACTTCAAAATCCAAGTGGAGGAAATTCACCAAGATCTGATAAGATCTCTAGGGCTGAAACAGATGGAGATGCCAAGTGACTCTGCTAAATGGTCACACCTACTGCTTTTCATGGCTCCGGGGAGCCAGCTGACCAAGTTAGGTAGTGACCTCAGCAGTACACTTAAGAAGTATGGTGTATTGAGTATGGAGTAGGGTGACACCCCTGATACATCCAACCCACCCACAGGTGGGTTGATATTGTTATAGAAAACTGCACATACAGATCCTGCAACTTGAAATAAATAATTTGCAGGGATAGTGGTGTGGTGCCCCTCCCCACTTCCCTTGCCCACTAGTGATGTCTGTATGGTTCACTATCACTGCAAATCATTTATTTCAAGTCGCAGAATCTGTATGTGCAGTTTTTTATAACAATATCTTTCTGTTTTGCCTATGTTTATTGCTGTGAGTGCCTAATATTTAGCAGGACCTGTGGGTGGGTTGGATGTATCAGGGTGTCACCCTACTCCATACTCCATACACCATACTTCCATCACTTACTCCCCTATAGGACAATTAAATGGTCTGGAAGTACCAGGTGGATCACCATACTTGATTAGAGTGCTGACCACTCAGTTTCCCCAGAACCACTTCAGTCCTACATGCATCCATTTTTATACCTCTAGGCACATGATATTTACCTGTTATGAGGGCATATAGGGTGCCTGGAAGTTCCTAGTTAGTGGTGAGATACCACACAGATCACATCTGATAACTGGATTCCCCAGGTCTCCCTCAGTCCCACTCACACATAGTCACAATACCATAGGCGGTGACACTCCTGGTCATTTCCATTACTGACCGGCTTGAGAGGACATATAGGGACCCCGGAAGCACCAAAGCATCACTTATTACTGAGTGTTCCCAGGTTTCCCCTTGGTCACCAGTAGAGTTGAGCGAACCTCTGGAAGTTCGGGTTCTGCTGGTCCGTCCGAACTTCAGGACAAAGTCCGGGTCCGGGTCCGGACGGAACCCGAACGATCGCACGGACAACGCACGTATTTTCAAGCCCAGGGATAACTAAAGTTACCCCAAGCAACAGGCACGCTAGCAAGCCCAAGGCAGGCCTGGGCCTGGGCCTGAAACAGGACTTCAAGCCTGCCTGGTCGTCTTGGGCTTGAAGGTCTCCAAGCGAGTTGAGATGACCACTGGTTCCCCTTTGGACCCTTGTGAGTCATTATTCACTACGAAACCACGAAGGCCCCAGGGATATACAGGAGAGTTCGGCCAGTCATTACCTTTACTGGTCCTCACAGTGGCGGATACCATAACACTGATACACACTCACCCTGACTCCCTCTGGACCCCTTAGGTCAATAGTCTACACTAGACACACCATAGAGTGGTGATTGATCCTTGAAGGTCCGTGGGATATACGGGAGTATTGTCCATTTATAGTACAC
>BLSH010326374.1:0-22296 GCA_018402905.1 Glandirana rugosa | reverse complement strand
GTTAATATGACAATTTTGTGGAAAATAAAAACTGAAAAAAAAATCTTCATTTTGCAAAGAATTGTGGGAAAAAAATGACAACTTCAAAAAACTCGCCATGCCTCTTACTAAATACGTTGGACTGTCTACTTTCCAAAAAGGGGTCATTTGGGGGGTATTTGTACTTTCCTGTCTACCAAATAATATACACTAATTTGGGTTATTTTTACCAAAGACATATAGCAGTATAAATTTTGGCCAAAATTTACGAAGAAAAATTACTAATTTGCAAAATGTTATAACAGAAATAAAGAAAAATGCATTTTTTTACAAAATTTTCGGTATTTTTCCATTTATTGCTCAAAAAATAAACACCCCAATGGTGATTAAATACCACCAAAAGAAAGCTCTATTTGTGTGAAAAAAAGGACGAAAATTTCATATGGGTACAGTGTAGTATGACTGAGTAATTGTCATTCAAAATGTGAGAGCACTGAAAGCTGAAAATTGGTTTGGTTAGGAAGGGGGTTTAAGTGCCCAGTTGTCAAGTGGTTAAGAAACACACTCAGATGAATAATTGCCCATATTTTGGCACTCAGTATATCCAGTGGCTCATCAGCAAGCACTGCTATTCCAGGCATCGAAACCAGTGTGCATTCCACTTACAGGAAGTGACATCCCTGGATGTGACATCAGTGCTGTAGGTCCCATCTCAATGCATTTCACCCAATGAGGGTGTCTTCCTGAGAGGAGAGGGATTAGAACACCTGTCAGGTTTTTGTTGCTGTCAGTGCACCTGTTAGGGAGATTCACTCTTTTGAATGAGAGTGAAAGTGAAAAAAATTCCCAAATTTTTGGTTGCCACCAGAACAGGAATAAAACAGAAATCTTCCAATAGGGAACTAGTTTTGGTAATCTTAGTAACAACCAGAGATTTCCTCCCTTTGGAAGTATTTCCTCTGATTTTCTGATTTAGCTATGGGGCTGGATGTGAAAGGTGGTCTCCCCATTAGTTACATATAGAAAAAAAAACTGACAGGGGTTATAACCCTCCCTTACTCTATCCAAAACAAAAAAAGTTAGTTAGTCTTTAGTACTACTTTAAGATACTGCAAAGGATATGTCAATTTAAAATTGACCGTCAGAGTTTTTTTGAGGTACTGTATAATAGACATAGTCTAACGTTTATTTTTATGATGGGCATAGGGGAGTGCACTGAATGTAATTGATATAATTAAACGTGGCACACTATTCAAGCACTTTTCTTTTCTCTTTTTTTTCTTTCAAATGAAGCTGGGACAAGCTGCATAAGAAAGGAAGCTCCAAAAAGCAGATCTTGCTATATGTATAATAACATTCACTTGAAAGCCTCATACTTTTTATGAAGGTGCACACTGAAATATAGCTGGTGTGAGAACAACTGTCATCTTCCTCTAATTATAGGCCTCTTCACAAATCTTTAGATACATTAAATAATCTTCTACATGAAACTAAATCAAAGAGTACAGTATGTGTTGCATCTTTCTCTTTCAGATGTTAAGGAAATTCTGTGCTTAATAGGCATAATGAGCATGCGAAAACTGCTTTCAAACCAAAAATTATTGTAAATAATAAAAAAAGAACTGAATATTTAACTGTACAGGTTTTAGTAATATGTAAAAACATTTCACCACAATTATGTATAGTTACAGTATATGATGGACTTCCTTTATTTTTATTTTATATTTACTTATTTGTATGAATGGGGTGTAAATGATCGTAAGAACATTGAAAGGAAACAAAAGCAAGCATTTTGATTAACCTGTTGGTAAAAAGAGGATGTGCAGCTCAGCTTAAAGTGGTTGTAAAGGTTTGGTTATTTTTTTTTGTGGCCCGATCCTCCTCTTCTGGGGTCCCTCAGTGGCACTCCTGGCTCCTCCCCGCATCAAGTGCATCGCCAGAGAAGCGCTCTCCCTCTGGGCACCCGTGCGGTCACACTCCCATGCCCTGCTGCTGCATCCATTGACACAGACAGCAGACTCGGCTCCGCCCCCCGGCTCTCGTGTCATTGGATTTGATTGACATCAGCGGGAGCCAATGGCTGCTCTGCTATCAATTTATCCAATTGGGACCCGAGACACCGGCTGGAGCTGGTGGCTCGTTCCTGTTGCTGGAAAGACCGGGTTCAGGTAAGTAGAAGACGTGCTCTGGGGGGCTGGTGCATCACAGGAGGTTTTTCAACTTAATGCATAGAATGCGTTAAGGTGAAAAACCTCAAGACTTTACAACCCCTTTAAGCCAGACATTAAGCTTTTATTCCATGAATAACCTTACATGAAAACATCTTTTAGAATTTGATACACAATCATTTAAAATTTTAGAGCTCATCTTTAAAGTGGTTGTAAACTGCTGGACTTTTTTTTTATTACTTGCAAGGTAAGGTCATAATGTGCTAGTATGCATTGTATACCAGCACATTATGTGAAACTTACCTGCAAACTAAGCATTTCATCTTCAACCGTCTTGCTTCCGGGTTTGCGGACTCCAGATCTGTGACTGTCCATAGCAGTGATGACGTCACTCTCACGCATGTGCGCAGGAGTCGCCATTCACAGCACAGGGCTCTGAAGGAACGGCACGGCTGGCCATTCCTTCAGGGCGCATGCGCCAGTGATGCCACTGATGTCACTGCCTGCATGTACAGTAAATATTTCCTAAATGGTGCATGTTTAAGAGATATTTACACTACCTATAGGTAAGCCTTATTATAATCTTACCCATAGGTAAAATTGAATGTTGGAAGTTTGCTTCCACTTTAATCCGAGTTGCAGTTTAATTTGTTCAAATGAAACCCCCCTACAAAAAAATAATTTGCCATCAATACTCACCTTCTCCATACTCCAGTTCTGCTACCTACATCTTCTTCCTCTTGTCCTTTTTGGCCCTATTCTAGGTTAAATTTCTCCGGTTCCTGTGTGTGGTGGAATGTGTAGTACTATACCCCAAATATCATTACCTTATAGGTAAATGCAGGCTGCATGTACAAACACACTTTTATCAGTACAAAGCAGGAATATTCATTTTAGAAGGGAGGTCTAAGCATGATCACCATATTCATTCTACCATAAAATTCATGCACCATATAAATACACTATTTTATATCAATTAGAATCTTATTATAATGTCAATAGCTTGTCAGGCAGCAGACAGAAGAACTAAAGTCTTAATCATGCCAAGAGAAAGATTGGATGCTACTTATAATTAGCTAGTAAAAATGTACCCATGTATTGAACAGGGCTTAATTCTGAAGTTCTAAAACATGTTTAGAATTGCTAATAATCTTTTCTATCTGTGTCTATTAAAAAAAAAAAAAATTCTTGTGGTTAACAATATGTAGTATATAATATATAATGCACAGCACAGTATATATAGTAATGAGGTGTATATGTACAGCAAATTGAGCAAATTGAGCGGAGAAACAAAATGTACAAAACTGAGTGTTCAATACTCTGTACCTCTTAGCACAGAGTACCAAGAAGAGTAAGCCATAGCATTTTACTTACTTTGTAGCATACAGAGCATTGTAATCCTAAAAATTACTAACTAAAGTGAGACTACAACTATATAAAATTACAATACAATAGAAGAGGATTAGGGGGGCTCTGCTTATGAGAGCCTATAATCTGCAAGGGAGGGGCACATTATACAAAAGGTAAAATGTAGTAGTAGGACAGGGGGTGCTATTAGTACTACATACAGTATCTAACAAAAGTGAGTACACCCCTCACAGTTTTTCACTTTTCATGTGACAACACTGAAGAAATTACACTTTGCTACAATGTAAAGTAATGAGTATACAGCTTGTGTAACAGTGTAAATTTGCTGTCCCCTCAAAATAACTCAACACACAGCCATTAATGTCTAAACCACTGACAACAAAAGTGAGTATACCCCTAAGTGAAAATGTGCAAATTAGGCCCAATTAGCCATTTTCCCTCCCCAGTGTCATGTGACTTGTTAGTGTAACAATGTCTCAGGTGTGAATGGGGAGCAGGTGTGTTAAATTTGGTATTATCGCTCTCACTCTCTCATACTGGTCACTGGAAGTTCAACATGGCGCCTCATGGCAAAGAACTCTCTGAGGATCTGAAAAAAGAATTCTTGCTCTACGTAAAGATGGCCTAGGCTATAAGAAGATTGTCAAGATCCTGAAGCTGAGCTGCAGCATGGTGGCCAAGACCATACAGCAGTTTAGCAGGACAGGTTCCACTCAGAACAGGCCTCACCATGTTTGACCAAAGAAGTTGAGTGCACATGCTCAGCATCATATCCAGAGGTTGTCTTTGGGAAATAGATGTATGAGTCGTGCCAGTATTGCTGCAGAGGTTGAAGGGGTGGGGGGTCAGCCTGTCAGTGCTCAGACCATACACCGCACACTGCATCAAATTGGTCTGCATGGCTGTCGTCTCAGAAGGAAGCCTCTTCTAAATATGATGCACAAGAAAGCCCACAGTTTGCTGAAGACAATCAGACTAAGGACATGGATTACTGTAAAAATGTCCTGTGGTCGGATGAGACCAAGATAAACTTGTTTGGTTCAGATGGTGTCAAGCGTGAAAGGTGTCAACCAGGTGAGGAGTAAAAAGACAAGTGTGTATTGCCTACAGTCAAACATGGTGGTGGGAGTGTCATGGTCTGGGGCTGCATGAGTGCTGCTGACACTGGGGAGCTACAGTTCATTGAGGGAACCATGAATGCCAACATGTACTGTGACGTACTGAAGACTGGGCCAGAGGGCAGTATTCCAACATGATAATGACCCCAATCACTCCTCCAAGACGGTCGCTGCTTTGTTAAAGAGGCTGAGGGTAAAGGTGTTGGACTGGCCAAGTATGTCTCCAGACCTAAACCCTATTGAGCATCTGTGGGGCACCCTCAAATGGAAGGTGGAGGAGTGCAAGGTCTCTAACATCCACCAGCTCTGTGATGTCATTATGGAGGAGTGGAAGAGGACTCCAGTGGCAACCTGTGAATCTCTGGTGAACTCCATACCCAGAGGGTTAAGGCAGTGCTGGAAAATAATGGTGGCCACACAAAATATTGACACTTAGGGCCCAATTTGGACATTTTCACTTAGGGGTGTACTCACTTTTGTTGCCAGTGGTTTACACATTAATGGCTGTGTGTTAAGTTATTTTGAGGGTACAACAAATTTACACTGTTATACAAGCTGTACACTCACTACTTTACATTGTAGTAAAGTGTCATTTCTTTAGTGTTGTTATATGATAAGATATAATTAAATAGTTTAAAAAATGTGAGGGGTGTGTACTCACTTTTGTGAGATACTTTAAGTATCTAAAGTCTTTATTTTTATTTTGTTTTCATTTTACCTTTATATTGATTAGTTGTACAACCTCCCTTTGGACCTTAAAACATTTCAATATCAGAACTCAGTACATTGGCAGTACCTCTCCCCAAACCTCAAATCCTTCTCAAAATTTACAAATTGTTCACTTGCCCCTGGAATCTTTATTTGTTAATTGTTATACTCACATTGCTCCACCTATTGGGAGTTGTCTCTAAAGTTGTCTCTATGTTATGCAATATGCACATTTTTAGCACCCTCATTGCCACAATGCTGAAGGTGATGCGATGTGAATGGCTCCTTGAGTCACTTATTGCGGCAATAGACTGTAAATCCCTAAGATCTTTAACCACTCAAGGACCAGGCCTATTTCTGACACTTGTTGCTTACAAGTTACAATCAGTATTTTTTGCTAGAAAATTACTTAGAACCCCAAACATTATATGCAATATTTTATCAAAGACCATAGAGCAGGGATATGCAATTATGTCACATGGTATTTGTGCGGTGGTCTTTCAAACGCAATTTTTTTTTTTTTGAAAAAATACACTTTACTGAATTTAAAAAAAGCTAAGCTGTAAAGTAAGCTAATTTTTTTTGTATATTGTGAAACATGATGTTACACCGAGTAAATAGATACCTAGCATTTTATGCTTTAACGACTTCAGCCCCGGAAGGATTTCCAGCTTTAGGACCGGAGCCCTTTTTGCGATTCGGCGCTGCATCGCTTTAACTGATAATTGCGCGGTCGTGTGACATTGTACCCAAACGAAATTTGCGTCCTTTTATTCCCACAAAGAGAGCTTTCTTTTGGTGGTATTTGATCACCTCTGCGTCATTTCTGATCGCCGCTATAAACAAAAGAAGAGCGACAATTTTGCAAAAAAAAACAAATTTCTTACTTTTTGCTAAAATACAAATCCAAAAAATAAAAATAAAAAAACATTTTTTTTCACCGTTTTTGGCCGATTTATATTCTTCCTCATATTTGTGATAAAAAAATTGCAATCGGCGTTTATTGATTGGTTTGCGCAAAAGTGGTCGCGTTTACGGGTGATGAGAATTCATTTTTGGGGTTTTTATTTTTTTTTTACTAATAATGGCGGTGATCTGTGATTTTTAGCGGTACTGCGATATTTCAGCGGACATGTCGGACCATTTTGACACTTTTTTGGGACCATTGGCATTTATACAGCGATCAGTGCTATAAAAATGCACTGATTACTGTGTAAATGCCATTGGCAGTGAAGGGGTTAACCTGCAGGGGGCGCTCTAAGGGTTAACAGTGTTCCCTGGGCGTGTTCTAACTGTGTGGGGACTGCCCTAACAGGAGAAGGGAAGTGGTCACAGCCTCCATGTACAGGAAGGCTGTGATCACAGCCCTTCCCCCTTCACAGAACGGAGGTCCGTGTTTACTTACACGGACCTCCGTTCTTTCACTCCGGGGGGGGCATCGCGGGTGGCCGGCAGAGATCGACTCCGCCGCACCCGCTCCCTGGCCCTCCCCGAACACAGTGAGCGCGCGGGTGCTCACTAGGCTCGATCTCGCGGCCGCCGTCGTATGACGGCGATTCGCGTTACAGAGCCACTTTGTCGCCGTCATTTGCCGATCAGCCGTCGGCAAGCGGTTAAAATCGCATGCACTTGTTTGGCAACAAACTACTGGACTTAAAAACCTCTATAGACAATGCTTTTAAAAAATGTAACCGTTACCAGTTTAGAGCTACAGAGGAGTTCTTTTGCTATAATTATTGCTCTCACTTTAACAATCGTGGCAATACCTCACATGTATGATTTGAACACTGTTTACATTTGTGGGCGTGACTTACATATGAGTTTTCTTTGGTGCACGAGCACGCGGGGATGGGTCGCTTTAAACATTTTTACATTTTTTAACTTTACACTGTCCCTTTAGAAAAAAAAAAATCTGATCACTTTTATTGCTGTCACAAGGAATGTAAAAATCCCTTGTGACAGTAATAGGCAGTGGCAGGTACTCTTTATGGAGAGATTTGGGGTCTAAAAGAAGCCAAACCCCTCCTCTGTACCGCAAAGTATTTAAAACACCAAAATCAGAATTTTTTAATACTTTGGATTTTTTTAAATCAGCGCCATTGGCTGCCGAGTAATCTGGAAGTGACGTCATGACATCACTTCTGGGTTACTACATCGGAGGCCCAATCAAAGCCAATTCCGGCTTTGTTCGGGTATCCGGGCCAGCAGGCAGACATGTGGCCGAAGGCGACGGAAGGGGGGGACCTCCGCTCCCACTGCTTTTGACAATGGCCGAGAGGCTGCTTAGCTGCATCAGTTGTTATCACATGAAAGTCGCCCATCCATTCTAAAAAATGGTACCGGGGTGATGCCTCTAGCTGCAGGCATCGCCCTTATACAACCACTTCTTCGAGATGATGTACAGGTATGTGATTATGTGGGAAGTGGTTGAAAACAAGTCTTTATTACAATCTCAGAGATAGCCTGTAAACAATTCAATGTAAACCATAGGACTACTGTCACTTACATTGTTGTTAGGTAATATTAGACACAAAAATACAATAAATATTACTAGAAAGTCCTTTGTGCCAAATGGATTGACTGGTGATCTTAAAGTTCTACCCAGATCAAGAAGTGTAGCTGCTGACTTTTAACAATCGGACACTCACCTATCCCAGGCTCCAGTGATGCGGTCGCCTGAGAGCTCACTCTTTTCCCCCTCCCTTTGGCGGCGCAAACATCACAAGTGTGTGCATTCGGCTTTGGCTTCAAAGCCGGGTGCGCACTGTGCATGCACAAGTCGTGCTGTGCCTTGTGAATGGCTGGCTTATCTTCTGGGACCTGTGACGTGTCCCAGAAGATTGCGTGAACTTGGGTGAACTTCCTTCCAGAGCTGCGGCTCTAGGAGAGGAGGTGGACCTGGGACCCTGTAAAAACAGGATCTCCCCCCCCCCCCCCCAAAAAATGACATGCCAATTGTGGCATGTCAGGGGGTCACCTTCCTTTAAAGCGGAAGTTCCACTTTTGAGTGGAACTCCGCTTTGACATCCAATGCTCCATGGAAAGATTGGTGGCTCTTAAACTCAATACCTATGATAAATTTATCTATAAGTGGATTGTATGGCCTAAAAATTCTAGATGTAACCTCTGTCCTTATCTTCTGTTTTACTTGACTAACCACTGTGTGCTACAGAGATGTGATTACTTCTAGACAGGATTTCACTGTCTATCTGCTGAAATGGTAATAGTTAATGGTAAACATTTGTTAACTGTGATATTGTGATGAGTTATCAGAGGTATGCTTTCAGTTAGATGCTGTATCGCTGTATACTGGTGACACCTTGTAATGACAAACAATTCCTTGTATGCATTATTCTTCTTTGTACATTAAATTACAAATATAATACAGAGTCAATGATTAAAAAAATAATAATCACAATAATGACATTTAAAGTTCTAAACCCCCAGGTAAATCTCCTAGTCCTTTCCAGATCTGAACTCCATATTGGAATTGTAGAGTTGTGATGTTTAGATGCGTCTGTGACTTTAACAGTAGAAGCAACTTAAATGACGGGCACCGTTTTTTTGTTCAATTACTTTGGAAACAGAAGTGTTATTTGTCGTGCAACGTTTTTAGACCACAGCTGTTCAGCTTTAGGCTTTCAGTGTAGAGATAGTTTGCAGGTATAATTCTGACCATCCTTTATGTTTCAGGAAAATAGGAGGCATGTAGACTCTGCTTGATTTCTTTAAAGTATATATTTTTTTCTTCTGATATGGCTATGGAGAAAGGTTTTAGAGCCTAATGGAGTTGCAAAAGCTTATTGCTCCTAGAGATCAAAAACTATAAAAAGCCCTGTAAGGGCTCTGTAGTGTTTTCAGGATGCAACTGATACAGCCTTTCTTTTCCTACATGGCAATGACTAACTAAAATTCACCTGCCAGAAGTGATGCTTTAAAGATATGCTCACTACACAAGCCATGTGTATGTTTTTTATAAAATAAAAAAAAAGATGAACATTCATCTCTGACAGTTGCTTATCCCAGTTTCACAGAACCCACGACTCAAAATGAAAAGACAAAATGTTCAAACCCTAAAAAAAGAGAACGTTTTGTATTTTCCATCAATTTGCTTGGAGGACTGCAAAGGTAAATGACATGGCTAAAATTGGAAGGTGTTTCAGAGTCCCTTTCTACTGTTAGGGAAATAACCTTTACCTTTATAATGTCAATGTGCATTTGCTTCTTTGCACGTTCTTGAAATAGCAAGTGATGCTTAAATCTTCACATACTTTTCCTCCAAGGATGCATGTCTGGAGATAAGGTTTAAAGATGGGCTGAACGGTTCACCTGTCATTGTGCATAGAATCTCATAGCTCATTTTGCATTTCTATATGCAGACTGCTACTAAATATACTGTATTTAAAGCAATCGAAACCCAAAAAACAAAAATGCATATAATATATTGCAACCTACTTGTCCTTAGATGTGGTGGCTGCATTTGTTTTTTTTAATGAGACTTTTTATTTTACTTTATCTTCATAATCCTGCCAGTAACACACTTGCAGTTTTTTTAAACATTTGTTAACAGATTCAACTTTTTTACTGCTGGAGCGTTTTTTTTTACACACATGTTAAAATGCACATTTTTGGCCTGAATATTACTTAAAAACCCACAAAATATTATATACAGTGTTTTCTGAAAGCAAAGACCTTGTAGAATAAAATGATGGCAATTGCTTATGTCACACAATAACTGTGCTATTTGTTTATCAAATCTGTATTTTTTGTAGAAAAATGCACTCAAATTAACTCAAAGTGATTGCAAAGTCTCTTTTTTATATAAAAATAACAAACATGTTATTCTTACCTGCTCTGTGTCACGGTTTTGCACAGAGCAGCCCAGATCCTCCCCTTCTCTGTTCCCTCTTCGATGCTCTTGGCCCCTCTCTCCTGCTGAGTTCCCCCACAGCAAGCAGCTTGCTATGGGGGCACCCGAGCTGAGCTGCAGCACTGTGTATCCATTCAGACACAGAGCCTTGGTTCTGCCCCACCCCCTCTCTCTCCTCATTGGCTAACTGACTTTGTATGACAGCAGTGGGAGCTTCTGGCACCACTGCTGTGTCTCAGCCAGGTGGCCGAGGCACTCATGGACATTGTTGGATTGAGAGGGGGGCTCAGGTAAGTTTTAGATAGGCTAGGGGGGCTGCTGCACACAGAAGGTTTTTTATCTTAATGCATATTATGCATTAACCACTTCAGCCCTGGAAGGATTTCCCCCTTTATGATTGAAAGGGTCTTGTAAAAAGCCCCCTTAATGTCTACATTGCTCTAGGGCTGGATTGCTACTTTAAGTGTATTATTTTGCTTAAGATGTATGTTTTGAAGGATTATTGCATGACAAATGAGTTTATAACTGAAATTAAAAAGATGAACTTGCAAAATGTTCCAGACTCTAGCTGTCTGGGCTGAGGAGGGGTATTTTCAATATTCTAAGTGACATAGTTGTTCTGCCCAGAGATAAAGATGTAATTATTATATAAATGTGTACAATCATAATTTGCTAATTGAATAAGTAAAGGAAACATGTCATTTGGACATATACCCCTTATTGGTTGGAGATAATTACTGACACCCACCTTATCCTGTGTGTAAAAGAGCCTGTACAAGAAAGAATAAACAGACATTGTGTGTGCAATATACTGTAGTTGTGTGTCGTATTACTTTGCATACATTGTCTCCTGCATGCAGATGATCCAGGTATGGCCAATGGAATGATGCTTGCAAATAAGGTATGCAATAAGATGACAATAAGGTGATAGTGAGGACTAGAGGTAATAGATAAAATGTATGCTTACAATGACCTGAGCACTTTTTGCGATTCGGCACTGCGTCACTTTAACTGACAATTATGCGGTCATGCGACGTTGTACCCAAACTAAATTGACATCTATTTTTTCCCACAAATAGAGCTTTCTTTTGGTGGTATTTAATCACCTCTTTGCCACTTCTGGTCACAGCTATAAACAAAAAAAATAGTGACAATTTTGAAAAAAAAACACAATATTTCTTGCTTTTTGCTAAAATACATATCCAAAAAAAATATAAAAAAACAAATTTATTCATCAGTTTTTTTTGTTAAAAAAAATCGCAATCGGCGTATATTGATTGGTTTGTGCAAAAGTTTCCGCGTTTACAAACCATGAGAATTAATTTATGTGGTTTTTATTTTTCACTAGTAATTTTTATCAGGACTGTGACATTGCGGCGGACATGTCGGACTCTTTTGACACTTTTTTTAGACCATTGGCATTTATACGTCGATTAGTGCTAAGAAAATGCACTGATTACTGTGTAAATGTCACAGGCAGTGAAAGGGTTAACACAAGGGGGTGATCAAAGGGTTAAATGTGTTCCCTGCTTTGTGTTTCTAACTGTGTGGGGGCTGGGCTGACTGGGGGATGAGAGTGATCATTGCTCCCATATACAGGAAACATATGATCACACTCCTCTCCCCTGTTAGAACGGAGATCCGTGTGTTTACATACCCGGATCCCCGTTCTGTCACTGCGGGGGAGCGATCACGGGCATCTCCCCCGATACACAGTGAGTGGGTGAGCGCGCCTCTGGCAGTGTGCGCGGGCTCACAATCCGTAATCTCGCAGCTGCCATCAGGTGACGCCAATACGACGGCGATTTGCGATATCGAGCCAAGTTACTGCCGGATGGGTGGTCGGCAACTGGTTAAGATAAAAAAACTTCTGTCTTTACAACCACTTTAAGTGTTTATTGTATGGCACTGATAAAATCATCCTCAAGCCAAGTGCCTAGTACCAAAAGAGGAAAATTAAAACAATGAAGAAAGTAAACAATGAAAAAATAAAATATGCTGGGGAGAGTCATTGGTATATCGATATCGATAGACCACAAAACAAAAATAAATAAAAGGCAACTATCTTTATTGGTAATATATAACAGTTTGGGCAAAGTAAAAAATCTTGACCAAGAATTAACAAAAACCTATTGGTACCAGTAACTGCCTCTAAATGTAAGCATTCAACATGTATAAAAAGTTGAAACTTACAAATTTTGAAACTCACTATTGGACCCATGCTTGCGTTACTATAGCTATATTTTTCATGTTGACATTTGAACAAAAAAAGAATAACCATAAACAATAAACTATACATGAAAGAGAGAAGGACAGAGAATTATGCATCCCTACCTCAAATGCAAGTAGCTACCTCAAAAACAACCACAAAGCATTTAACCTATCAGCATGTCTTTGTATTGTGCAAGAAAGCTGGAGTACCCAGAGGAAACCCAACACAAGCACAGGGAGAACTTGCAACACCAGGCAGTTAGTGTCTTGGATGGGGTTCGGACCAATAAATCTAGTGCTGTAAGGCAAAATTGCTAACTACTAAGTCACTGTTTCTCCCACATATTTTTGATATATTTATTTTTTTCATTTCATCTTTATGGATGGATCTGTGCTTGTACACACATCCATGCATTATGAAGTTAAGTGAGCCCATTAGTGAATCAAGTTTGTCCTCAATTTACCTCCTCTTATTCATATGGAAGGAATTGCTTACCTAGAAATCAAATCTTATTTCATTACACATCCATTGTCCATTGACCAGGGCACGCAGCAATCACATTTTTAAAGCTATCTGTTAATTGAGGGCAGTTTTAACATTGTATTGAACCCAAAACCAAAAATGTAATATATTGCAGCTTACCATTCATTTGTGGTGGCTGCATTTGTTCCCTTATTGTTTAGCTTCTCTGTTTTGACTTGGTGATCTGGCCAATAACACACCTCCTATATTAGAGTGCCCCCCTTCTCTGGATGAAGAAGCACAGGTACATTTGGAAAGCAGCATTGTCAGACTGGAGTGATGGTAATGTTAGATGTACAGTGCTAGCAGATTTAGATATAGTAACAAATTGAAGCTAAATTCCAACTAATACTTTATAAGCAGTTACAGCAACATGTTTTTCCTTTTGAGATAAAGGTTTTAAATAAACAAATAAAATATGATTATTGTAAGCATCCCTGTCAACGTTAAATGGTTTGTCTCATCACTATAACTGATACAATCTGCAGGACAGCATTTTCTTTTGAAAAAAAAAAAACAGAATTACTGGCATTATCACCAGATAAAAAAAGATAAAAGAACCCCTAAAAAGAAAATGATTGAGAGGGTATGCCCTGCTACTTTCAGAAATGGACATGCTTTAAGGAGCTCCAGGTCCACAGAGTGACGATTACTGGTGACTGAGGCATCAGAGTGGTAGATGGAGATGCCAAAACAGGGCTCCCAGCACTCGGCGCCTCAAAAACAAACTGACTTTTTTGGTCTGATACCAGAGCAGGGTGACCAATATGGTGCTGATGTGGCTTCAGGCACTGTGACACAGGAAGACTCGGCTTCTGACACCAACAGCTAAGCTTTCTCCATGGACGCAGTGATCTGCCGTTCTCCTCCTTGCACGTGTGAGCTCTCTTACCCCTGATAGCCCTGCTACGCGTAGTTCAGCTAAAGAAGGAAGGGAAGAACAGCAAATGTCAGAGTCTAGAGGTCTTTCCTGCCTTTAATCATCCTGTGTCAGTGTCAAAAATGAAGAAGATGCTGATCTCCTTGCGGGACTACCTGAATCTAGATATGCTGAACATGTTGAAAGCCACTAACTCCTCAGTTTCTGAACTACAGCACAGAATGGCACATACTGAGGAAAAAATGGAGGAGGTATATGCAGTTCACAATACCCTGGTGAATTCCTATAAGGATCAGCAATCTGAGCTCCAAAAGATCCAATCTTAGCTTGCAGACTTAGAAGATAGGTCTCGGAGGAATAATATTAAATTCCGAGTGATCTCTGAAAACATTCCGCCTCCAGCCTGAAGAGGTAATTACAGAGTCTGATCAAATTCCTGATTCCTCATCCAAAACAATTTTTAGATTATCATTGATAGAGCGCACAGATTGCCTAAGCTGGATTATTTGCTGCAGACAATACCTAGAGATGTTCTGGCACAGATACATTACTTTAATGTGAAGGAGAGAGCTATGCTAACAGCCAGAAAGAATCTGTGCCTTCCTGACCAATTTGCAAGTCATTCTCTTCGCTGACTTATCTCAAGCTACCATGCAAAATAAAAATAAATTCCTGACTATCGCAAAGGCACTTCGTAACCACCAGATCATCTATAGATGGGGTTTCCCCACCAAATTACCATCACCTATCAAGGAAAATATGTCACTATCCACTCACTGGAAGTGGGTCTCAAATGCCTTAAAAGATGGTGCATTTTGCCTCTACTGACTCCAGAAGGATTCCTTCCAAACGTAAGAGCAAATGGTCTTGATTAATACCCTATGCTTCTACAAAGTAGCCTCTCCTTCGCAGCTTGATGTGGACTTTGGACAAGATGCACCTTTTCTAGTTGGAGTTTGGGGACTGTGGCATGGAGTGCTTAGCTCTCGTTGTATATGTGTTTCAGTGAGTTCACTCCAGCCAGGATCTCTGTTTGAGGGCATGATAGCCCATGTTTATTTAAAAGAGAGTTCAAGGAAAACAATAATTGCAGGGTTTCCCACACAGGGGTTCCGCCATCACTAAACAAATGCAAACCTTGCCTCCTGGTTCATTAATGTTCAGTAGCTCTCCCGGATATAACAACATCCTAGGCCTCCCGGCTTTAAACAATCAATAGCTCTCCTGGCTATAAGGTTCAGTAGCCCTCCTGGCTTGTAAGCAATCAATAGCTCTCCTGGCTAGTAAGCGATCCACTGCCGCATGACCGTGGGTCACAAGTGACTCTTCACAGATGTGGATCCCAAGAATGTCTCCTGCAAGCTTACAGTCCTGGAGACCGCCTGTCTCCCCAGTGTATGTGTGACCCAGAAGCATGGTCCTGACTGCTCTTAACAGGCCTCCACCCAGCTGGACAATCAGAGTCCTGGTAGGTCCCAAAACCTGGACCCAGGACTGGGGATTTCATTCCACCCAGATCTCTAAGAAATTCCTGAGCTCCAAGTCTAGAAACAGACTTTAAAACAAAATGAGGAAACTGAAAAGCCAGTTTCCTCTCAACTAGAGTTGTTCGAGCGAAAGTTCGGGTCTGTATCGGACTTTAGGGTGTCCGTGCCCCGAAACTGATCCCGGACATTTCAAAAAAAGTACGGGATCGGGTTTGGTATTCGGGTATTTTTTGGCGCCTGTTGAATAACTACAGGCAGCCAATCAACAAGCGTTTCACTCATTTGCCCTTAGAAGCCATCACAGCCATGCCTACTAATGGCATGGCTGTGATTGGCCAGTGCATCATGTGACCCAGACTATTTTTGGCACCTGTTGAATACCTGCAGGGCAGCTAATCAACAAGCGGTTCACTTGTTTGCCCTTGGAAGCCATCACAGCCATGCCTACTAATGGCATGGCTGTGATTGGCTAGTGCATCATGTGACCCAGATTCTATATGAGCTGGAGTCACCTAGTGCCGCCTGTCACATCGTCTTGTACTGGGGTAGGGAGAGGATGCTGCTGCTGCTGTGAGGGAGAGATTAGCGTTCTAATATCCTCTCATCCTGCATTAGAGAAAGGTTCTTGGCGGTGCTGTGAGGGAAAGATTAGCGTTCTAAAACCATCTGATACTGGAGTAGGTACAGGTTCCTGGTGCTGTGAGGGAAAGATTAGCATTCTAATATCATCTCATCCTGCATTAGAGGCAGGTTCCTGGCGGTGCAGTGAGGGAAAGATTAGCCTTCTAATATCATCTGATACAGCATTAGGGACAGTTACCTGGTGCCATGAGGGAAAGATTAGCATTCTAATATTATCTGATACTGGAATAGGTACAGGTTCCTGGCGCTGTGAGGGAAAGATTAGCGTTCTAATATCATCTGATACTGCATTAGGGACAGGTTCCTGGTGCTGTGAGGGAAAGATTAGCGTTCTAATATCATCTCATACTGCAGTAGGGAGAGGTTCCTGTTGGTGCTGTGAGGGACAGATTATCGTTCTAAAATCATCTCATACTGGAGTAGGGAGAGGTTTCAGTCGGTGCTGTGAGGGAAAGATTATCATTCTAAAATCATCTCATACTGCAGGGGGGACAGGTTCCTGTCGGTGCTGTGAGGGACAGATTATCGTTCTAAAATCATCTCATAGTGGAGTAGGGAGAGGTTCCTGTCGGTGCTGTGAGGGACAGATTATCATTCTAAAATCATCTCATACTGCAGTAGGGACATGTTCCCGTCCGTGCGGTGAGGGACAGATTATCGTTCTAAAATCATCTCATACTGGTGTAGGGAGAGGTTCCTGTCAGTGCTGTGAGGGACAGATTATCGTTCTAAAATCATGTCATACTGGAGTAGGAAGAGGTTCCTGTCGGTGCTGTGAGGGACAGCTTATCATTCTAAAATCATCTCAAAGTGCGGTAGGGACAGGTTCCTGTTGGTGCTGTGAGGGACAGCTTATCATTCTAAAATCATCTCAAAGTGCGGTAGGGACAGGTTCCTGTTGGTGCTGTGAGGGACAGCTTATCATTCTAAAATCATCTCAAAGTGCAGTAGGGACAGGTTCCTGTCGGTGCTGTGAGGGACATATTATTGTTCTAAAATCATCTCATACTGCAGTAGGGACAGGTTCCTGTCTGTGCTGTGAGGGACAGATTATCATTCTAAAATCATCTCATACTGGTGTAGGGAGGGGTTCCTGTCGGTGCTGTGAGGGACAGATTATAATTCTAAAATAATTTCATAGTGGAGTAGGGAGAGGTTCCTGTCGGTGCTGTGATGGACAGCTTATTATTCTAAAATCATCTCAAAGTGCAGTAGGGACAGGTTCCTGTTGGTGCTGTGAAGGACATCTTATCATTCTAAAATCATCTCAAAGTGCAGTAGGGACAGGTTCCTGTCTGTGCTGTGAGGGACAGATTATCGTTCTAAAATCATCTCATACTGCAGTAGGGACAGGTTCCTGTAGATGCTGTGAGGGACTGATTGTCATTCTAAAATCATCTCATACTGGTGTAGGGAGGGGCTCCTGTCGGTGCTGTGAGGGACAGAGTATCATTCTAAAATCATCTCATACTGGAGTAGGGAGAGGTTCCAGTCGGTGCTGTGAGGGACAGAATACCGTTCTAAAATCATTTCATAGTGGAGTAGGGAAAGGTTCCTGTCGGTGCTGTGAGGGACAGATTATCGTTCTAAAATCATCTCATACTGGAGTAGGGAGAGGTTCCTGTCGATGCTGTGAGGGACCATATTATCGTTCTAAAATCATGTCATACTGGAGTAGGGAGAGGTTCCTGTCGGTGCTGTGAGGGACAGCTTATCATTCTAAAATCATCACAAAGTGCATTGGGACAGGTTCCTGTCGGTGCTGTGAGGGACATATTATAGTTCTAAAATCATCTCATATTGGAGTAGGGAGAGGTTCCTGTCGGTGCTGTGAGGGACAGATTATCTTTAAAAAATCATCTCATACTGGTGTAGGGACAGGTTCCTGTTGTTGCTGTGAGGGACAGATTGTCATTCTAAAATTATCTCATACTGGTGTAGGGAGAGGTTCCTATCGGTGCTTTGAGAGATAGATTATAGTTCTAAAATCATCTCATAGTGGAGTAGGGAGAGGTTCCTGTCGGTGCTGTGAGGGACCTATTATCATTCTAAAATCATCTCATACTGGAGTAGGGAGAGGTTCCTGTCAGTGCTATGAGGAACAGATTATCGTTCTAAAATGATCTCATACTGGTGTAGGGAGAGGTTCCTGTCGGTGCTGTGAGGGACAGATTATCGTTTTAAAATCATCTCATACTGGAGTAGGGAGAGGTTCCTGTCGGTGCAGTAAGGGACAGATTATCGTTCTAAAATCAACTCATACTGGAGTAGGGAGAGGTTCCTGTCGGTGTAGTGAGGGACAGTTTATTGTTCTAAAATCATCTCAAACGGCAGTAGGGAGAGGTTCATGTCGGTGCTGTGAGGGACAGATTATAGTTCTAAAATCATCTCAAAGTGCAGTAGGGACAGGTTCCTGTCGGTGCTGTGAGGGACATATTATAGTTCTAAAATCATCTCATTGTGGAGTAGGGAGAGGTTCCTGTCAGTGCTGTGAGGGACAGATTATTGTTCTAAAATCATCTCATACTGGTGTAGTGAAAGGTTCCTGTCAGTGCTGTGAGGGACAGATTATCGTTCTCAAATCATCTCATACTGGTGTAGGGAGAGGTTCCTGTCGGTGCTGTGAGGGACAAATTATCATTCTAAAATCATCTCATACTGGTGTAGGGAGAGGTTCATGTCAGTGCTGTGAGGGACAGATTATCGTTCTAAAATCATCTCATACTGCAGTAGGGACAGGTTCCTGTCAGTGCTGTGAGGGACATAATAGCTTTCTAAAATCATCTCATAGTGGAGTAGGGAGAGGTTTCTGTCGCTGCTTTGAGGGACAGATTATCGTTCTAAAACCATCTCATACTGGTGTAGGGAGAGGTTCCTGTCAGTGCTGTGAGGGACAGATTATCGTTCTAAAGTCATCTCATACTGCAGTAGGGAGAGGTTCCTGTCTGTGCTGTGAGGGACAGATTATCGTTCTAAAATCATTTCATACTCATGTAAGGAGAGGTTCCTGTCGGTGCTGTGAGGGACAGATTATTGTTCTAAAATCATCTCATATTGGTGTAGGGAGTGGTTCCTGTCAGTGCTGTGAGTGACAGATTATCGTTCCAAAATCATCTCATACTACATTAGAGACAGGTTCCTGTCTGTGCTGTGAGGGACATATTATCGTTCTAAAATCATCTCATACTGGTGTAGGGAGAGGTTCCTCTCTGTGCTTTGAGGGACAGCTTATTGTTCTAAAATCATCTCATACTGGTGTAGGGATAGGTTTCTGTCAGTGCTGTGAGGGACAGATTATTTTTCTAAAATCAACCCATACTGGTGTAGGGAGAGGTTCCTGTCAGTGCTGTGAGGGACAGATTATCGTTCTAAAATCATCTCATACTGGTGTAGGGAGAGGATCCTGTCGGTGCTGTGAGGGACAAATTATCATTCTAAAATCATCTCATACTGGTGTAGGGAGAGGTTCATGTCAGTGCTGTGAGGGACAGATTATTGTTCTAAAATCATCTCATACTGCAGTAGGGCCAGGTTCCTGTCAGTGCTGTGAGGGACATAATAGCTTTCTAAAATCATCTCATAGTGGAGTAGGGAGAGGTTTTTGTCGCTGCTTTAAGGGACAGATTATCGTTCTAAAATCATCTCATACTGGTGTAGGGAGAGGTTCCTGTCGGTGCTGTGAGGGACAGATTATCGTTCTAAAATCATCTCATACTGCAGTAGGGAGAGGTTCCTGTCAGTGCTGTGAGGGACAGATTATCGTTCTAAAATCATCTCATACTGGTGTAGGGAGAGGATCCTGTCGGTGCTGTGAGGGACAGATTATTGTTCTAAAATCATCTCATACTGCAGTAGGGACAGGTTCCTGTCAGTGCTGTGAGGGACATATTCTCTTTCTAAAATCATCTCATAGTGGAGTAGGGAGAGGTTTCTGTCGCTGCTTTAAGGGACAGATTATCGTTCTAAAATCATCTCATACTGGTGTAGGGAGAGGTTCCAGTCAGTGCTGTGAGGGACAGATTATCGTTCTAAAGTCATCTCATACTGCAGTAAGGACAGGTTCCTGTCAGTGCTGTGAGGGACAGATTATCATTCTAAAATCATCTCATACTCATTTAAGGAGAGGTTCCTGTCAGTGCTGTGAGGGACAGATTATCATTCTAAAATCATCTCATACTGCAGTAGGGACAGGTTCCTGTCAATGCTGTGAGGGACATATTATCGTTCTAAAGTAATCTCATACTGCAGTAGAGACAGGTTCCTGTCGGTGCTGTGAGGGACAGATTATTGTTCTAAAATCATCTCATACTCGTGTAGGGAGAGGTTCCTGTCGGTACTGTGAGGGACAGATTATCATTCTAAAATCATCTCATACTGCAGTAGGGACAGGTTCCTGCCGGTGCTGTGAGGGACATATTATTGTTCTAAAATCATCTCATAGTAGAATAGGGAGAGTTTTCTGACGGTGCTGTGAGGGACAGATTAGCGTTCTAAAATCATGTCATACTGCAGTAGGGACAGGTTCCCGTCGCTGCTGTGATTAACATATTATCGTTCTAAAATCATCTCATAGTGGAGTAGGGAGAGGTTCCTGTCGGTGCTGTGAGGGACAGATTAGTGTTCTAAAATCATCTCATACTGGTGTAGGGAGAGGTTCCTTTTGGTGCTGTGAGGGACAGATAATCGTTCTAAAATCATCTCATACTGGTGTAGGGAGAGGTTCCTGTCGGTGCTGTGAGGGACAGATTATCGTTCTAAAATCATCTTGTACTGCAGTAGGGACAGGTTCCTGTCAGTGCTGTGAGGGACAGATTATCGTTCTAAAATCATCTCATACTGAAGTAGGGAGAGGTATCTGTCGGTGCTGTGAGTGACAGATTAGCGTTCTAAAATGATCTCATAGTAGAGTAGGGAGAGTGTCCTGTCGGTGCTGTGAGGGACAGATTATCGTTCTAAAATCATCTCATACTGGTGTAGGGAGAGGTTCCTGTCGGTGCTGTGAGGGACAGATTATCGTTCTAAAATCATCTTGTACTGCAGTAGTGACAGGCTCCTGTCGGTGCTGTGAGGGACAGATTATTGTTCTAAATTCATCTCATACTGCAGTAGGGACAGGTCCCTGTTGTTGCTGTGAGGGACATATTATTGTTCTAAAATCATCACATAGTAGAGTAGGGAGAGTTTCCTGTCGGTGCTGTGAGGGACAGATTAGCGTTCTAAAATCATCTCATACTGCAGTAGGGACAGGTTCCCGTCGGTGCTGTGATTGACATATTATCGTTCTAAAATCATCTCATAGTGGAGTAGGGAGAGGTTCCTGTTGGTGATGTGAGGGACAGATTAGCGTTCTAAAATCATCTCATACTGGTGTAGGGAGAGGTTCCTGTTGGTGCTGTGAGGGACAGATTAGCATTCTAAAATCATCTCATACTGGTGTAGGGAGAGGTTCCTGTCGGTGCTGTGAGGGACAGATTATCGTTCTAAAATCATCTTGTACTGCAGTAGGGACAGGTTCCTGTCGGCGCTGTGAGGGACAGATTATCGTTCTAAAATCATCTCATACTGCAGTAGGGACAGGTATCTGTCGGTGCTGTGAGCGACAGATTAGCGTTCTAAAATCATCTCATATTAGTGTCGGGAGAGGTTCCTTTCTTGCACAAGAATAAAAACTGCGTTTACATTGCTGTTTTTTAAAAAAAAAGAATAATCATTTATTATTCTTTTTTTTTAGTATTAATAAATAGTGCTACATATTACATTTGCGCCTTGCTGTGCATTTCTTACGCAAAAATAAAAATTGCCTCTACATTGCTGATTTAAAAAAATATATATTCTAAATACTACATTTGCTGCCATCGGTGCATTTCTTGCACAAAAATAAAAAGTGCATCTACATTGCTGGTTTAAAAAAAAAAAGAATAATTATTATTATTATTTTTTTTATTGTTAATAAATAGTGCTACATAGTACATTTGCGTCCATAATGCGGAGATCGTCAAATAAGGGACATTGTCGTGGACGTGGTGCTGCTGCTGGTGTTGGTGAAGTTCCTGTTGCAAGGAGAAGACGTGGTTGATTTGTGCCAGCTACATGCTCAAGTGAAACACCTTCCTCAGGTGTGAGTAGCCGACAGAACATTCAACATTATATGGTAGGCCCGAATGCCGCTCAACGAATGGTGAGGCCAGAACAAGTACAGGTGATAGCAGATTGGGTGGCTGACAATGCCTCAAGTTCCTTCACATTGTCTCCCACCTGTTCCCTTGATGAAAGCTCAGAGTTGGCACCTGATCCCCCCTCTCTCTTCTCTCTGTTCTCTCTCTCTCTGATCCCTTTCTCTCT
>BLSH010326276.1:273113-288121 GCA_018402905.1 Glandirana rugosa | reverse complement strand
CCATTACCCCGACAGAGAAACAGCCCCATTACCAGCAAAGAGACAGCCCCATTACCAGCAAAGAGACAGCCCCATTACCAGCAAAGAGACAGCCCCATTACCAGCAAAGAGACAGCCTCATTACCAGCAAATAGACATTCCCAGACCTGCAAAAGAGACAGCCTCAGACCTGCCAAGAGACAGCCCCATTACCAGCAAAGAGACGGCCCCAGACCAGCAAAGAGACGGCCCCAGACCTGCCAAGAGATGGCCCCAGTCCAGCAGAGACAGCCCCAGTCCAGCAAGGAGATGGCCTCAGACCTGCAAAAAGACAGCCTCAGTCCAGCAAAGAGACAGCCCAGTCCAGCAGACAGTCCCATTACCAGCAAAGAGACACCCCCGGACCAGCAAAGAGGCAGCCCCATTACCAGCAAAGAGACAGCCCCAATCCAGCAAAGCAACATCCTCAGACCTGCAAAGAAACAGCCCCATTACCAGCCAAGAGACAGCCCCAGTCCAGCAAGGAGACAGCCTCAGACCTGCAAAGAGACAGTCCCATTACCAGCAAAGAGACAGTCCCATTACCAGCAAAGAGACAGTCCCATTACCAGCAAAGAGACAGTCCCATTACCAGCAAAGAGACAGCCCCAGACCAGCAAAGAGACAGCCCCAGACCAGCAAAGAGGCAGCCCCATTACCAGCAAAGAGACAGCCCCAATCCAGCAAAGCAACATCCTCAGACCTGCAAAGAAACAGCCCCATTACCAGTAAAGAGACAGCCCCAGTCCAGCAAGGAGACAGCCCCAGTCCAGCAAGGAGACAGCCTCAGACCTGCAAACAGACAGCCTCAGTCCAGCAAAGAGACAGCCCCAGACCGGCAAAGAGACAACTCCATTACCAGCAAAGAGACAGGCCCCAGTCCAGCAAAGAGACAGCCCCGTTACCAGCAAAGAGCCCCATTACCAGCAAAGAGACAGCCCCGTTACCAGCAAAGAGCACCATTACCAGCAAAAATACAGCCCCAGTCCAGCAAAGAGCCTTAGTCCAGTAAAGAGACAACCTCAGTCCAGCAAAGAGACAGCCCCAGTCCAGCAAAGAAACAGCTCCATTACCAGCAAAGAGACAGCCCAGTCCAGCAGACAGTCCCATTACCAGCAAAGAGACACCCCCGGACCAGCAAAGAGGCAGCCCCATTACCAGCAAAGAGACAGCCCCAATCCAGCAAAGCAACATCCTCAGACCTGCAAAGAAACAGCCCCATTACCAGCAAAGAGACAGCCCCAGTCCAGCAAGGAGACAGCCTCAGACCTGCAAAGAGACAGTCCCATTACCAGCAAAGAGACAGTCCCATTACCAGCAAAGAGACAGTCCCATTACCAGCAAAGAGACCGCCCCAGACCAGCAAAGAGACAGCCCCAGACCAGCAAAGAGACAGCCCCAGACCAGCAAAGAGGCAGCCCCATTACCAGCAAAGAGACAGCCCCAATCCAGCAAAGCAACATCCTCAGACCTGCAAAGAAACAGCCCCATTACCAGCAAAGAGACAGCCCCAGTCCAGCAAGGAGACAGCCTCAGACCTGCAAAGAGACAGCCTCAGTGCAGCAAAGAGACAGCCCCAGACCGGCAAAGAGACAACTCCATTACCAGCAAAGAGACAGGCCCCAGTCCAGCAAAGAGACAGCCCCGTTACCAGCAAAGAGCCCCATTACCAGCAAAGAGACAGCCCCGTTACCAGCAAAGAGCACCATTACCAGCAAAAAGACAGCCCCAGTCCAGCAAAGAGCCTTAGTCCAGTAAAGAGACAACCTCAGTCCAGCAAAGAGACAGCCCCAGTCCAGCAAAGAAACAGCTCCATTACCAGCAAAGAGACAGCCCCATTACCAGCAAAGAGACAGCCCCATTACCAGCAAAGAGACAGCCTCAGTCCAGCAAAGAGACAGTCTAGTCCAGCAAAGATACAGCCCCAGACCAGCAAAGCGACAGCCCCATTACCAGCAAAGAGACAGCGCCAGTCCAGCAAAGAGACAACCCCATTACCAGCAAAGAGACAGCCCCATTACCAGCAAAGAGACAGCCCCATTACCAGCAAAGAGACAGCCCAGTCCAGCAAAGAGACAGCCCCAGACCATCAAAGAGATAGCCCCAGACCATCAAAGAGACAGCCCCAGTCCAGCAAAGAGACCGCCCCAGTCCAGCAAAGAGACCGCCCCATTACCAGCAAAGAGACAGCCCCATTACCAGCAAAGAGACAGCCCCATTACCAGCAAAGAGACAGCCCCAGTCCAGCAAAGAGAGAGCCCCAGTCCAGCAAAGAGAGAGCCCCAGTCCAGCAAAGAGACAGCCGCAGTCCAACAAAGAGACGGCCCCAGTCCAGCAAATAGACATTCCCAGACCTGCAAAAGAGACAGCCTCAGACCTGCAAAGAGACAGCCTCAGACCTGCAAAGAGACTGCCTCAGACCTGCAAAGAGACAGCCTGAGACATCACTTACTCTTTTTGCTGTCCAGGTGCCCTGGTGCGACATCAGGCAGAAGGGGATTCGTGCTTGCTTCTCCTCCCCCTTCATTTTCACCTGACCCCTTCATTTCTGCCCCCTTTCTGAACTGAATAGTCGACCGGACGTTCGCTGACCTGGCCGTGGTGAGGCTGGATGAGCGGCACCATCCCACGGAGCAGCCAAGCCCAGCTGCCTTGGGAGTGGGTGGTGGGGACGCGGCCAGAATGACGTGCCTGCGGCTCTCTCTATGGAGTCAGCTGTGGTGAGGCCAGTGGCGGATTAGAAGGGCGGCAATCAGGCTCGGCAGCCGCGGCCCACCGGGCATATGCCCGGTGTGCCCTATGGCCAGTTCGGGCTTGACTCTCGCTTTCTTTTTCTTCTTCCCTCCTCTACTTCCTCTAGTGTATTTCTTCTTTCCCACTTGGACTCTCAATATTCCTTTTGAGAAAATATTTGTCTTGCTACAATAAACCTTTCTCTATGTCTCAGGATATGTATCATGGTATCTCAATAGGGTGAATCTGTTATCTGTGGAAACCAGTCTTCTAGGTGATATCGAGGGTCTATATCCTGGGGTGTCATGTTGTCCTCCCCTTCTTGGACTGTTTCCTTGCCCATTTCTTCCTCCTTCCTGATAGTTTCATCATGATTATGCTTTTCCCTATTTTGAGTCCCAGTTTTCCTATGCCGCACCTCTCCCCTTTCTGTCAAGACAGCAACACAATCCATTCAGCGCTTAAACCAGGTAATTAGCTCACATATGTGTTAATTGTTTCATTGGAAAACTGGAATTAAGGAAAAATAAAAATAAATGACCACCAGGTGTCCTGAAAGCAGCCAGCTAAAACCTTGAGGAAAGTTGGTGATAATGGAGATAACAAAGATCAGCGCTCAAGGGGTTAATCCGGTAAAATAAGGCAAGGTCTTTGGATAAAGTCAATAACATTTATTTGTTGTTTAAAAACATGCTACTCAAACTCAGGGCTGAAATGTAGATCATAGTGTGTTTGGTGTTAATCAAATAATTGAATTACTAAACTCTCAACCTCGAGTGAAACCACAGGAGTCCTCTGGGGAAAGAAACCAGACTTGCTGGATTGCTGGCCATGTAGTACACCCGGCTCACAGTGGTGATGTGCGGACACGCTGATCATTGCCTGGGTGAGCAGGGGGAGTAAGGAGGGAGACCGCTGCTGGTAGAGAACACTGTTGCAGTGCGGGATGTGTGCCTGGTTTCAAAAAAGCCCATACAATAAAGAACATTGTGGCTCCCAGTAAGATACAAGCCACAAACAAGAGTAGGCCCCTAGACATCAGGTCTTACTTTGATAACAGGACAGGAATTTATCAATGCAAGAAGCGAGGGTGCTTGACTTGTCAATTTATCACACACGGGAACACAAAAATCACCACCACAAAAGGCAGAGTCTTCCTTATTAAGCAATTTATTACATGCTCCACTGAGTTTGTGATATATTTCCTAAAGTGCCCATGTAATTTATCATATGTGGGCCGTACCATACATGCCCTTAGGGCCAGAGTTGGGGACCACCAAAGATTTATTAAGAAAGGGAACAAGAAGCATAATGTACCACAGCATTTCCATCAGGCCCATAATGATGATATTAGATGCTTAGAGGTACTGGCCATTGAAATCATCCCAAAGGGGACACTCACTGATAATGAAAGGTTTGCTCTCCTTTGCAGGAGAGAAACCTTTTGGATCTTCATGCTTGAATCCCTTACACCAAACGGTATGAATGAGGAATTGGAAACCAACAGTCTCATTTAAGTACAGCTAGCCTACACTGAAGTATTGAAATATATATATATATAATTTATTTTTCTTTTATGTGCGGGGAGTAAGGGGTCAATGATTTCTTGGATTGCCCCGTAGTCCCACCCACTTCACGCCCCTTCCTCCCTTCCCTGTCCCATCCCCTCCCTCCTTTAAGAGGTATAACATCAATCCACAATCTATGGACTTTAGACTTTGAAAAAGCACAGGAGCGCGAAACGCTTCAGTCCTCAGCTCCCCCTTCCCTCAGCAGTGTCCGCTGGAGCCCCTCTGCGACCCTCTTGGAGACCCCCCGCACTTTGCCCCTTGCAGATGGATCAGTCAACTGATAGGAGATTCAGGAGATCCAGTCTGCTCCAGCTTCCAGCCCTACCTATGGTCAGCTGATCCACTCCACGTGACCAACCTTGGAGCCTGAAGCATTACAGGAACACAGTGCGGCTGATGCTCTCTTCCCCCAGCCTGTATCGATCCCCAGTCTCTGGCAAGCGGCCACGGGAACAGAGACGGCGGCTGGTCCGCCCCCCCTTCTCTCCATCTCTCCTGCTCCCAGCCAGCATCCCAATGGAACCAGGCACACATCCCGCACTGCAACGGTGTTCTCTATCAGCAGCGGTCTCCCTCCCTCCTCCGCTAGTGGCTCCATCGCCAAGACAAACAGTGCAGGGGATAAAGGGCACCCCTGCCTCGTGCCCCTCCTAATCCAGAAGGGGGCTGAGTTGTCTGCCACTGAGTTTGATATATAGCTTTTGGGGCCCTATATAGCAAGCCTATCCATTGCCTGAACTTTGTGCCAAAGCCAAAAATCTCCAAAAATGTCATCATGTATGACCACCGGAGGGTGTCAAAAGCCTTTTCTATGTCCAACGCCACCAAGACTCTGGAGGCGCCATCCTCAGCCGGGAGCTGGAGATGCGTAAAAACTTGCCTTAGATTCACATCCGTGGACTTGCCTGGCATGAAGCCAGTCTGATCTATATTAATCAGGGATCGCAGCAATTTCATTAATCTGGTTTCCAGAACCTTTGTCAGGATCTTAATATCACAGATCAGTAGGGATATGGGTCTATAAGATGAGCAACTTGTCAGGTCTCTATCTGGCTTGTAAAGTAATAAAATATTCGCTTGGTACATGGTATCGGGAAGTTTCTCAGCGTCCAAGCTATGGGAGAATAACTTGGTTAATCTGGGGGCCAAAAGTGTTGCATGCCTCTTGAACCACTCCCCAGGTAGCCCATCTGGAGCCGGGGATTTGTTGGGGAGAGCAAAAATAGGCATCCTCAACTTCTTGGCATGATATGGGTTTGTCTAAGGCCTCCCTATCCTCCTCTGAAAGGGTCGGCAACTGCAGCTCCCCTAGCTCTCTCAGTAGGGGGTCATCTAGATCAGGTTGGGGATTGTCATATAACTGTTTACAGTACGTTTGGAATTCATTCAAAATACCCTCTGGATCTGTGAGCATATTCCCGGTAGGGGATTGGATCCTAGGAATGGCATTTTGAAGCATAGGTTCGGCAACCAGATTAGTAAGAAGTTTGCCATTTTTATCACCCAATTCAAATAATCTGGCTGCAAACTTCCTCGAATCAGACTGGACCAGGCATGTGTAGTGGAGTTTCAGGTTTCTCCTTGCCTGAGCTAGAGTAGTGTAACTTCCCGGGGAGATTGCTGACATGAACTTTTCGTGGACCTCTGACTCTTTCAGCTCCAATTGGGCGGTCTGTGAAGCATAATCAGATCTTACTGCTTTAATAGAGGAAATATATTCCCCCCCCTTGCGCGAGCCTTTCCCGCCTCCCACACCGTCTCAAGGGGAGCCGAGCTCTCGTTTATCTGTCAAAAATCAGTCCATTTAGGGGCAACTATTTCCTGCACCTTAAGGTTGTTTATCCAGTGTGGCGCCAGTCTCCAGCACCCCAACTCACAGCCAGAGCCCAGAACCATACTAAGCTCCAGCGGCAAGTGGTCCGAAAGACCAGTTGGGAGGTAGGAGACCGCCCGCACACGGGACAACACTGTAACTGTACAAAACATCAAATCAATCCGAGAGCCGGATCTATGTATAGATGACATGAGAGCAAGTCTTATCCTCCGGATGCTTCCACCTCCAAAGTTCTGTTAGGCCCAATGCATCCACCCACACCATGAGATCTACGGAAGCAGAGCTATGAGGATTAGACATATCTCTATTGGGATCAAGAATGGCATTAAAGTCTCCGCCCACAATTACATTGTGAGGTTGGAAAGGGGCTAACGCAGCCGCTGAGTCTGTAGGTACTTGAAGAGCAGGTATCATTTTATTTTGTCATTTAGGCCTCAAATATTCCAAGAGATCATTTTCACCTCTGATCCCATCAGTGGAGCCTGTTGTGCCATCTCATTGCAGGAGCATGATGTAACCAGCCCCAAGGGGGCCATAATAGGAGATCCCTAGCATATGGCATCCGGGGTATATTAGCAACCCGGGCGGCAAGGAGGAAGTCTAGCACACTGCATTGTCCAAATAGATCAAACATAACCTGAGCAGGTAAAACAAAAAAAAAACAATTATTTGTTCAAAAAACTCCCTACTGCATGGCTTAACCCCAACAATTGCCATGTCAGTTTATACCTCAAAACTGAAAAACAAGTTTGTCTGCTTGAGGCGCCGTTCTAGGGAACCCTATATGAATTCCAGCCTGTAACAGTAGGCGAGATTGAGGGGTGCTCAACCTTAAGAGTCTGGGGAGAACTAGGTGCAGCTACCTTGAAATGCTCCAGAGAACATGGCCCAAGAGGCCCCTCATAAACGTAACAGGACAAAGTGCCATAGGGGAGAATCCATCCATCCTCTATCACAATGAAAGGAGTAGGCGGTTAGCCTAGACCAAACTGACAGGTTCGGTCTTGAAAGGCCATCTAGATCCAAAGAATAAATGTCTTGCTTGCAAAACCAAGATTTAACTATCCAACAGTATAGGTCAACCGCACTTGCAGAACTTTACTTGCCTTCTGGAGTATGCTTGCCTTCTCCGGGTCTGGAGATCACAAGGAATCAGGAGGTGTTATTGCTGGGTCAGAAGCCAGGCATCTGCGTCATCTGGCGATTCAAAGAACCGTACAGATCCTGCATGTTGAACCCACAGCCAACTTGAATATAGCATAGAGTATTTGATTTCCCCCTCACTGAGTCTCCTGCGGACATCTGTGAAAGTCTTGTGTTTCTTTTACAGTTCTGCTGAGAAGTCAGGGTATAAATGAACAGTACTTTGCTTATAAGGTAGCGTAGGGTGCTTTTGTGGTTCGCTCAGGATTCAATCCCGGTCCCTGTAATTAAGGAACCTTACAAGGAAAGGCCTCGGAGGGGCACCTGCAACTCTACGGCCTGTTGGGACCCAATGCGCCCTCTCCACAACGTAGGTTGGTAAGACCTCCTGTAAATTCAGTAAAGTCTTGAAGAAGGCTTCCGTGAATTCTGCAGGGTGGTCCCCTTCCGCTCCCTCCGGCAACCCCAGCACCTTGACATTGTTCCTTTGCATTAGGTCTGTACACATGCGCAGACTTGTGTGGCTTAAGAGCTGGTCTGCCGAGCTTCCCTGTAAGAAGTTACTAGCAGGGTTCCCATTCCATGGGGAACGTTTGTTTGGTGGTGATCTGGATAAATACATCCAAAATATCTCCGGAGGGAAAGAGTTCTTTACTTCCTGTAAAGAGAAGGACCAGGCATCTCTCATTTTAAACCTCTGGGACTTCCTCAGGTATTTCAGCGCCAAGGCAGTTCCGCTGCCAACAGGGCGTTAGATCCAGGGGCAAGTCACAGGGCCAGAAAAAACCCTGGGTCTAGAACTCTTCTAAACCCAGCACCAAACCCTGAGGGGACGCCCCCACTCTATCGGGTTGGGGGGAAGGCTACTTAAATTTGCAGACATTTGGAGAACAGTGGTGCAGGACAAGTGGGTCACCTCAACAGTGTCCCACTGTTACAAGCTGGAATTTTGGAGGTTTCTAAGATCCAATGTTCCTGCGGATCTTCCACAACTAAACGTATTGTTTCAAGCACTAGAGCAGTTCGGGCATCAGGGAGTGATCATACAGGTTCCTGTGTCCGAAAGAGGCACAGGGTTTTATTTGAACCTGTTCACCGTTCTAAAACCAAATGGGGACATAAGACCTATCTTGGACCTAAGATCCCTAAACCAACATTTATTAATCCAATCCAAGTCTGTTTGGTAGTAGCCTCCATCAATATCAAGGATGCCTATTTACAGGTACCTATCTTTCAACCTCATTAGAAGTTCCTGCATTTGCAGTAGAGGAACGTAATTTCCAGTTTGTGGTATTGCCCTTCGGGCTTGCCACAGCACCTCAAGTGTTTACAAAGATCTTAGCACCAGTACTGGGTCTTTTAAGGGCCCAAGAGATCTTGGTGGTTAGATACTTGGACGACCTCCTTCTCAGAGATTACTCACTACAGGCCCTGGAACACAGTGTAGCCTGCACAGAGCGGTATTTAGAAAACCTGGGCTGGGTCATAAATACCAATAGGCCAGCCTTGAGACAAGCTCAGAGTCTGAAGTATCTAGGCCTGATCCTAGATACAGGCCAGGCAAAAATATTTCTGCCAACATGTAAAGATCTTTGCCCCGAAGGATCAGGTGCATCAGGTAAGGGGCACCAGGCAACCCTCCATTCAGCTCTGTAGGTGTCTTCTGGAAGGATGGTGTCCTCTTTCGAGGTAGTTCCCTACGCTCAATTCCATTCCAGGCCTATACAACAAAGCATCTTGTCGGTTGGAACAGGAGAACACAAGCTCTAGATTACCCTAAGTCCTTATCTCCCCGGGTGCGCTTAAGCCTAATTTGGTGGTTGCAGGATCAGAACCTGCAAAAGGAAAGATCCTTCCTCTAGGTGTCTTGGAGAGTATTGACCACAGATGCCAGTCTCTCAGGCTGGGGAGCGACCCTAGAGGTGCTCACAACTCAGGGAAGCTGGTCAAGGACAGAGCAGAGCCTGCCCATCAGCATCCTGGAGTTACGGACGGTACATTCCTGGATGGTGGAGCTTCAGGACTACCCCATCAGGGTTCAGCCCGACAATGCCACCGCAGTGGCCTATATGAACCACCAGGGTGGTAGCAGGAACCGTTTAACTCAGGAGGAGGTGAACCATATATTAACCTGGGCAGAGGGACATGTGCCAGTTCTATCAGCGGTCCATATCCCAGGAGTAGAGAACTGGAAGGCAGATTATCTCAGCCGCCAGCAGAACTGCTCAGGGGAATGGTCCCTACACCCGAATGTGTTTAAGAAAATCTGCCAGCATTGGGGATGGCCAGAGGTCGATCATTGAAATCCAGGTTCAACAACAAGCTACAGCAGTTTGTGTCCCGAACAAAGGATCCCCTGGCAATCGGATCATATGCTCTAGTAGTTGCATGGAACCAGTTCTCCCTTGTTTATGCTTTCCCCTGATCCCTCTCCTTCTACATTTGTTGCACAGGATTCGGAGAGAGGGGGTTCCCGTCATCCTGGTGGCGTCAGCCTGGCCCAGAAGGCCCTCATTCCCAGAGATTGTGAGATTGGCAATAGACAGACCATGGACGCTTCCGCGCCACCCCGATCTACTGTCTCAAGGTCCTGTATTCCACCCCAATTTACCGTCTCTAAATTCGAGGGCATGGCTATTGAAGCCAGAGTGTTAAAGGATCGTGGCATCTCGGGACCAGTGTTGTCTACCCTAGTGAATGCCAGAAAAACGGTCACTAGGAAGATCTATTAAAGGATCTGGAAAGCCTATATTGCTTGTTATGAAGCCAGAAAATGGCATCCTCGGAAATATGTGATTGGGAGAATTCTCTCTTTTCTACAGTAAGCTGTGGAAATCAGATTGGCTTTGAGTACAATTAGGTGTCAGATTTCGGCCTTGTCAGTATTCTTCCAAAGGCCCTTAGCCTCCCATTCACTGATCTGAACCTTTATGCAGGGGGGTAACTCGTTTGCTTCCCCCCATTATGTCGCCAATGTGTCCTTGGGAGTTAAACCTGGTGCTGTCTGTGTTACAGAAACAACCATTTGAGCCTATCACAGAAATTCCATTAGTCTTGCTGTCATGCAAGTTAGCCTTCCTGATGGCCATTACCTTGGCTAGAAGGGTGTTGGAGTTGGCGGCCCTTTCATGCAGGGAACCATACTTGACTCTTCACCACGACAGGGTTGTGTTATGACCTGTTCCATCCTTTTTGCCAAAAGTGGTGTCGGCCTTTCATTTGAATCAGGATATTATTTTGCCTCAGAGAGGCTGCCTCTTGGCCTCGTTTGGCAGAAGAGAGACAACTGCACTCCTTAGATGTAGTGTAAGCATTCAGTTTGCCTAGATCTGCGGAGATCCGAGGATCAGACTCCTTTTTTGTTTTACCAGAAGGGCCCAAGAAGGGGCAGGCAGCTTCCAAAGCTTCCATTGCCAATTGGGTCTGTCAATTAGTCATTCAGGCCTACAGTCTGAAACGTAAAGCTCCTCCCTTCAGGGTGAGAGCTCATTCTACCAGGGGTGTAGGAACCTCCTGGGCTTTTCGCTATCAGGTATCTGTGGCTCAAATTTGTAAGGCTGCTACCTGGTCTTCAGTGCATACGTTCATAAATTTTTATCAAGTGGATATTCGAGCAGCCGAGAATTCAGCTACTGGCCGCAGTGTACTGTGGGCTGCCATATAACGTCTGATGGCTATTGTTTGGCAGGGTGTCTCCCTCCCCTCAAGGCTATTGCTCTGGGACTTCCCAGTAAGAATAGTAGCCTTACTCTGTCCCGTGATGTATGAAAAAGAAAATAGGATTTTTTCGTCATACCTGTAAAATCATTTTCTTTGAGCACATCATGGGACACAGAGGTCCCTCCCCTCTTTTTGAGGATTAAGTGCTTGTTTCAAAACTGTTTTGCTTCCTGTATGGTTATATAGAGGATCACTTCCTGTCTAAAGACCTTTGGTCTACCAGTGTCCATTCACCTGGAGATGAAGTATAATCCAGTAAGTAATAAATAATAGACTCACTCAGGTAAGTATTAGGAAAAAATCATATTATTAAATTATGCTTCTAAGTCACTGGCGTTTACAGCATGGTTGTTGAAACCCTAATCTTAAAAGATAGGGGTGTTTCTGACTTTGTTATTTCAACCTTAGTCAGCGGAAGAATATCCAACTCCTGCAAAATTTACCTTCATGCCGTATATACATACATTTACCTTCATACATGCCATAGATCAAAAATGTCAAAAGGTCAAGCTAGTGTTGACTTTAATTGATATAGCTTGGGTGCAGTGTTTGACCAGAACTCCTCTAAAACAATGAGAGCAACTAAAATATGTATGCTAAATCATTTACATTGGTCCAATATACAACAATAGTATCTATTTCCCATTGTATAAAGCCTTGTACACACGGGACGACGATCGCACGTACAACCGTGTCGAATCGTACATTGGCTGTTGTATGTAGCATACTGACGTGCACCCGATGGTCGTACAATCAACTTGCGGCCGGGTAAACGTGATGACGCGAACGAGCGTATAAAGAGGAAGTGCTGGTATCGTAGCGTCACCCTTTGGGCTCCTTTATCTAATTTCGTGTTAGTTGAAGTTTGGTGTGTGTTGATTCGCGACTTTCAGATCGTTCTTTGGATCATTCTTTGGCTCGTTTCTGGACGCTCGTTCGTCAACGATGTTGCCTTCTCTCGAGAGAAATCTCGCTGCTGTTGGCCTAGGAGTTCAGGCTTGGACCCGAAACCAACGTAGGAGAAGGAGAGAGAGGAGTTGCTGGACCAAGAATTGGTTGCTTAACCGTGATCAATTTGGTCATATGGCTTTGGCAAGGGAGCTCCAGGAGAATAATCCTGATGATTTCAGGAATTATCTCCGGATGACGGACCCCTGCTTTAGCCACCTCTTGGCATTGGTGTCCCCCTATATTCAGAAGGAGGACACATGCATGCGCCTTGCTATCACCCCTGAGCAAAGGCTCATTGCCACCTTGCGCTACCTGGCGTCAGGAAGAAGCCTGCAGGACCTCAAGTTCACCACAGGCATCTCCCCCCAGGCTCTTGGAGTGATAATTCCCGAGACATGTTCAGCCATCATCCAGGTGCTGCAGAAGGACTATATTAAGGTAGGTTTCATGTTAATACAACATTTTATGTGTTTATGTTTGATAATATAGTATTTGCCCTTTTTGCCAATCCCTAATTAGTAACATTACAATATGCTGTGAATGTCTTGTTTGGCCTCATGCATGCTCTAGGCTTTTTTTCACCTCCTTTCTTTTCCCTCTACATGCCTCCCCAGCATGTTGTCCAGTGTCCATACACACTCAGAGGATAGGGTTGCCACATCATCCCTTTAATCCAGGACACATAGGAATTACACAGGTTCTGAGTCTGATTTAATGCGGATAAGGCACCAATTGAGTTTAATTACCTCCCTAATCTGCCACAGAACCTGAGTAATTAATATCTGTCCTGAATTAAAGGGATGATGTAGCAAACCTAAGAAGTATAAGCCATTTTTACCAACAGGGCTCTCTTAATACCACCATGGGCCCCTGGGCAAAGTAAGGCACTAGGGCCCCTACCAGCCTGCCATGTTTTATGCACCTGCTCTCAAGAATGTACGTATACATTTTTGATGGACTTGAACATATAAATCAGCCCCAGAACCTGTGTAATTACTATGTGTCCTGGATTAAAGGGATGATGTAGCCACCCTATCAGAGGGCTGCCATTAGGGGGTACAGGCAGTACTGTTGTAAGGGGCCCCAGTGTCTCAAGGGGCCCTTACAACAAAGGCTTTAGCTGTCTTTAACATTGTAGTCTATGGGAGGGGGGCATCCATTTTGGGGAGACCATTCTCCTGAACCCTAGGCGACAAAACTAACAAACTTTCCCCACAAGGTAAGGCCCCCCTGGGACACAACTGGTTAAAATTTGGGACCTGCAGCACCTATGCTTTCAAACAAGGTCTTATTGCAAGCATTGAGTGAGGCGGTGTTGTCTGGGCACTGCTTTTGGAAGCCCTTGGATTTCACACTAGCATGCATTGCACACTTTGCTGGGTCATGCTTGTCAGGCTACATCTCTCAAGTGTGACAGAGTGTATTGTTCCTACTGGGGCTGCAACATGTGTACACCCCTGGCCAGTGGGCAGATGTGGTGGAATGGCCCAGTGTGTCAGTCCTGGGTAAGTTTGGTGGTCAGAAGGTGGGTCAGGTTTAAAGGTGTGTAAGGGGCTCCCAAATTTAGGATGGCTACACTGCCCACTCAGCCTGCTAATGCCACAATTATTTATGTCAGATGCAGTTTAGGCCCCCCCCCTCACAAAACACACACTTTTGCCACATTAATATTTGCTTTGCAACCAGGCAGAGTGCTTGAGGTGTTCTTATTATGTGAAACCTAAGCCCCATGCTCCCAAAAAGTTACATCATTTAAAACTACTGTATCTCCAGAAATGTCATCTCCTATACACACTCTCCATCTTTTGCTGGTGACATTTCCGTACTATTTTCCCCAAACATGTAGTGCAAGGCCTGCTTGATTTTCTACTTATTTTATCTCGTGTGATCTCTTTTGTTTGAATAGGTTTGGAAAAGTGTAATTAGCCAAGTCTATTTTCTGTAGGTTGTGTTTCTCCCATGTGTTTCAATCTTGACCGAGCTGGGAATGGAAGTCTAGCCTTATGTTGCCCTTGCATTTGTCTGTAGAATAACATTTGTGTTTGGCAAAGTCTAATTTTTTTTTTTTTCTCTACAGTTTATTTCTAATCCCCAGCAGTGGCAGGAAGTTGCTGCCCAATTTATGCAGCAATGGGGTTTTCCTAACTGCGAGGGTGCCAAACATGTGAGGATTCTACCACCACCCAACTCGGGGTCTTATTACTATAACTATAAGGGGTTTTGCAGCATTGTGATGCTGGCCATAGTGTCTGCAAATTACAAGTTTCTCTACCTGGATGTGGGGAAGAATGGCCGGAACTCCGATGGTGGCGTCGTCATGCAGACGGAGTTCTACAGGCGGTTTCAGAGTGGCACCCTGAACTTGCCACCTCCAGACCACAACGTGGAGGGTCTGAACTTTATTTTCATTGCGGATGCGGCTTTTGGGCTTGGGGAACATGTCATGAAGCCGTTTCCGCAACGTAACTTGACCGCTGACCAGCGGATTTTTAACTACAGACTTTCACGTGCTCGCAGAGTGGTGAATGCATTTGGCATTTTGGCAAACAGATTTCGTCTGTTTTTGACCCCGATAAACTTGGCGTTATATAAAATCAACCATGTTGTGCTTTGCTGCTGCATTCTGCATAATTTTTTGCGCAGGAATGCCACCAATTATCTTCAAAGTGGACCCACTGACCCGTCTCATCAATTTTACTTCATAGGTAAATATTCCTATTCTAATTACTAGAACTTAGTACAAAACGGTCCTGTGTCGGGGAGAGGGGTGTTTTATGAGGTACATAAAAGCCGCGTGAAGAGACCGCAAGACCCACCGGTTCCATCGTGCAACTCAAACTTCCAGACGGTAACGTAGACTGCCTGCCGAAAGTCACCTACGACGACATGAACCCGGACCGTCCCGACGTAGGCCCAGTCACCCAGGTGAAACTTCTATTAACCACCGTAAGGACGCGTTTTTTAATACGTCTTACGTCGTCGTTTCGTGTTGTACCAACTAAAATATATTGCGGTTCAAATAGCCCCAGTTTTTGTCT
>BLSH010326276.1:245652-259930 GCA_018402905.1 Glandirana rugosa | reverse complement strand
ATAGTAAACAACAAACAACGATCTGTGGGGTGTGTGGGCAACCTCCAATATGTAAACCATATATGGGGGTAGCCCACATCGAATATATGGGTATATGACTGTAATCAATGAAGCCAGGTAGACCTGGACCGTACGTCGGGGGGGAATATATTCCCCGGGTGGTGACGATACCGTTATTCCGGGGAGGATTAATTGAAGACTTATTGAATAAAAATAAAAGTTAAAGATTAACATAGGAGAACAGGTATACAATATATATAGAATATATGTGTGTGTGTAAATAGTAGGCGGGGTTCTTAGTTGGGGCGGATGATAAATGTGTGTGTGTATATAAGATATATATAACATATGGACAAGAGGATACAATTAGAAATTGAAAATAAAAATAAGTTATTCAGAAGTTAATTAGGAGGGGCCTTATTGCCATAGCAGTGGTGGGCCCCTTATATAAGGGGGGGCTGCATGCCAGGTCCAGATGGACCGAAGTAACTAATGTCAGTATATGGGTATATAAGCTACACCCGATGGGGGTATATACCAAATGTATAACCTCCAACGGGTGTGTGGGGTGTCTAGCAACAAACAACAAATGATAACAAGATAGAATACAGATGTAAATACATGTGGTTACTTACTCTTTTACCACCATCAAGAGGACCGTCCACCCCCAAAAAAGGACCAAAAAGAATGCTCAAAAACCTAAACATAAGCAGAAAATAGTTAGCCAGAGGTCTTGGGAACTGTAGTCCTACAATATTGTGGCTATTTCAATAGTTTCATTGAGACCCCCGGGCAAGAGTGCGTCTAAGGTGTAGATCCAAAAGGTCTCTCTGGCACAGAGCTCTGCACCAGAGAGGGACCCCGGGATTTGTTCCACAACCCAGACTTCCAGGCCATCTGTTGATTTTTGGTGGGCCTCAGCAAAGTGACGGGGCACACTATGTATTTCCTTTCCTCCCTCAATAAGTCTCCTATGTTTGCCAAACGTTGGCGTAGTGGGCAAATGGTGCAGCCAACATAAATTAGGCTACACGGACAGGTCAAGGCATATACAACGTAATCAGATGAGCAGTTGTAGAAACCATCCAGATGGTATGTTTTATCCTTATAGGAAAAGGATTTACGACCATGTTGTACATAGTGACATGTTTTACATGGGGCCTTTCTGCACTGATACATGTCTACCAAAGGGACTAGTACCAGCGGGTTGGGTGGTGAACTCTGGGGCTTAATTTTGCTGGGGGCTATTTGTTTTTCAGACTGGGAGCTCTCCTATAGGTGACCCTGGGCTGTGTAGGTAGAATAGTGCCCAGGTGGGGGTCAGTCCGAAGGATGTCCCAGTGTTTGGAAAGGATCTTTTCCATTCTTTTGTGTTGTGAATGGAAGGTGGTTATGAATCTGTAAGCAAAATCATTATCACAGTTTTTAGTTTTCTTTGGTGGCATGCCATGTTTGTAGTGTTCAAAAGCCTGGTCTATCAGTGAAGTGGGATATTTTTTGTCCAGAAATTCTTCTTTAGCAGGTTGCTCTGAGTAACATAGTCGCTATCTAGTGTACAGTTCTGTCGTAAACGACAAAACTGTCCTTTGGGAATGTTTTGGACCCATTTAGGGTAGTGACAGCTGGTGTAATGTAAAAAAGAATTTCCGGCAGTCGGTTTAGTGTAGTTGCTGGCACAGATGTTGCCATTCTCATGTCTGAGGTCCAGATCCAGGAAAGCAAGGTGTTGGGTGTCTGCAACTGAGGTAAAAGAAAGTAGGTATGGGTTGTTATTGCAATGTTCCACAAGAAGCTGGATGTGTTCCTGAGGACCATCCCAAATAATGATGATGTCGTCAATGTAACGACCGTAAAAGACGATATTGGCGGAAAAAGGGCAGTTTTGCCAGATGTAATTCTGTTCCCAAAAACCCATAGACAGATTCGCATATGATGGGGCAAAGTTAGCTCCCATCGCAGTCCCTTGGGTCTGCAGGTAGAATACATCCTCGAAAACAAAATAATTATGGGACAGGCAGAAATGTGTAGCTGTTAGGATGAAGGAAGCTTGTCTGGAATTCAGATCAAGGTCTTATGAGAGGAAAAACTCCATGGCCCTGAGCCCGAACTCGTGGGGAATCGAGGTGTATAATGAGTTCACATCAAGGGATAGCCACACATAATTGGACTTCCATATGTAGGGAGAGAGTAATCCAAGAAGGTGTGTGCCATCCCTGATGTAGGAACGAAGTTGGTGGACTATAGGTTGAAGGTGAAAATCAATGTACTGACTAAGTCCGGAGGTGATGCTGTCTATGGCTGCGACAATGGGTCTGCCGGGAGGTAGCGTGGGATGTTTGTGAACCTTGGGTAAGTGATAGAAATAGGGTGTTTGATAGAAGTCTTTCCGTAGGAAAGCAGCCTCTGATTTAGTGATGATGCCTTCCGTTAGGGCAGATTTAACCAAGGCATCTAGTTCCATGGCGAAATCTTGGATGGGGTCTCCACAGAGTTTTTTATATGTGGAGGTGTCTGATAATAGTCTAATAGCTTCAGCGATGTACATGTCTCTGTCCAATATCACTGTGCTACCTCCTTTATCAGCCGGTTTTACGATTATATCTGTATTATTCATAAGTTGGTCCAGAGATAGTTTTTCTCCAGATGTGAGGTTATGGTGATATCGATGTGTACGTGATGTGGATTGGCACATGCGGAGGAGGTCAGCGTATACTACCATGTAGAAGGCTTCCAAATGGGGACCCTTCGCATGTGCTGGGAAGAAGATGGACTTGGGTTTGAGATGTAAATGTTTAATAGGCGGGGAGATTTTAAGATGTTGGGTAAGGAAGACAAGCATATCGTCATCGGCTAACGGGGATGGGGATTCCTCAAGTGGGTATATACTGATGTCTAGATCACCAGAAGTAGTGGAAATGTCTACCACTGGGTCTGGAATGGGTATGGTGTCGGTGGGTCGTTCGCCTTCTTTCATGATAAAATATCGTTTCAGGGTGAGATTTCGAATGTACCTATTGAGATCTTTAAAGAGCTGAAAGGAATTCGGTTTGTAGGGGGCAAAGTTAAGTCCTTTGCTCAATAGGGACCTGTCCGGCTCACTCAGTGTGTGTGCAGACAGGTTAAAGATTTTTACAGTTTCCGGTATTTTGGGTTGTGGAGTGATTTTCTTGGAGCGTCCTCCCCTACAGCCTCTCCTGTGAGTTTTCGTTTTCGGGAGCTGGCCGGGGGAGGACTTGGGACAAAAAAAGTGACCACTACGCCAACGTTTTGGCAAACATAGGAGACTTATTGAGGGAGGAAAGGACATACATAGTGTGCCCCATCACTTTGCTGAGGCCCACCAAAAATCAACAGATGGCCTGGAAGTCTGGGTTGTGGAACAAATCCCGGGGTCCCTCTCTGGTGCAGAGCGTTTCAGTAAGCTCTGCGCCAGAGAGACCTTTTGGATCTACACCTTAGACGCACTCTCGCCCGGGGGTCTCAATGAAACTATTGAAATAGCCACAATATTGTAGGATTACAGTTCCCAAGACCTCTGGCTAACTATTTTCTGCTTATGTTTAGGTTTTTGAGCATTCTTTTTGGTCCTTTTTTGTGGGTGGAGAGTCCTCTTGATGGTGGTAAAAGAGTAAGTAACCACATGTATTTACATCTGTATTCTATCTTGTTATCATTTGTTGTTTGTTGCTAGACACCCCACACACCCGTTGGAGGTTATACATTTGGTAAATACCCCCATCGGGTGTAGCTTATATACCCATATACTGACATTAGTTACTTCGGTCCATCTGGACCTGGCATGCAGCCCCCCCCTTATATAAGGGGCCCACCACTGCTGTGGCAATAAGGCCCGTCCTAATTAACTTCTGAATAACTTATTTTTATTTTCAATTTCTAATTGTATCCTCTTGTCCATATGTTATATATATCTTATATACACACACACATTTATCATCCGCCCCAAGAATCTCCATATATTTATATATATTTACACCCCCATAATATGCTCATACTATATTTCACCTACATCTGACTCTATCCATTGTGCCTATGGTGCTGGGAGTGATCCTTTTCAGCCCCCTGCACACTAGGTATATATTTCTTTGCCCTAACAGTTCTGCACATCACATCATATATAGGGCATTATCATTTTTAAATTTTCACTTTTTTACTTGCATTTATAACTATTCCATCACTTTCCATAACCTGTGTATATGCCCATGCCCGCATAACATGTTACAGTCGTACTGATGTAGCACCACATCATCCCCCCTGGATTCTCCTTCTTACCTATCCAACAGATTGTCCCCCTACTAATGTCTTTACTCCCTTTCCCCTTTTTTATATATGTTTCCTTACCATCTCTGTACAATTGTTTTTAAATTTAAATTTTAAATCTTTTTGGGTCGTGTATAGGAATATTGCTCCTCTTCGATATGCTCTTAACCATTTTAATCATTTTTCATCATTTTTATAAGTTTTCATTATTTTCATTTTTATCAAGTTTAAAGTATGGTTCCTAATCGATCATGTCATTATTACTACCTTCTTGTCTAGTCCTAATGTACATGTGAGATCTGTATTTTTCATAGATCCCTGTTTCTGAAAATACATATGACACCCGTCCTATTGTGCATAATCCGAAAGAAAAAGACCATAAGGGACCGTACTGAACGTCACTATTATATTATATTGCTATACAAGCCATGTGATATATACTATTCCTCTTCCTTTCCCCATGATGTATATTGTTTTTAAACTTGTTTTTTAACTTGTTATCCTCCACCATGTATGATTTTCTTTTATATCCTCACTCACGGCATCTGTCATCATGTCTTATCATGCTATACCGAGATTTAGCCACCAGATGTCACCCTCAAGCATCCACTATAAAGCAGCTAGTTCTCCCCTGTTGCTCCCAATGCCTGACGAAAGAGTGCGCCTGCCCGTGGACATCGCAGGTCTTGTATACTCAGAAACGCGTCGCACATGAGGGACGCTGTGCATGCTGGTCCGTGGATGCCCCCGCCATTCCATCTACTACGAGCGGACATTTTTGACTGACTGCAGGCGGTCGCCCTGCTCTACGGGACTTTCCAGGATTGCAGCCACACAGAGACCCCGCATGAATGGACTACACTGCTGCTTGACACCATGTCTATCCGCAGACAAGCGTGCGGACATGCTTTTTAACGCCTATACCTTGTGAGTGTAATCATCCTGTATTCCATTTGATATAGCCATGCTAAATACCTTGGCACCCGCCAGACTGGCTGATGTCTGGACTGCTCCATGGATGGAGGACAGAGCCACCTAGTGTGAAAAAAGGGGAGAAGCGCATGAGAGCTGTGTAGAAGTGTAAGAGGAAGTTGCAGAGAGAACAAAGAAAGAAGCATGGAAAAGGAATTGCAACAAAAAATGAAAAAAGGAGATAAGAAAATGAGCAAGCTGGAAGAAAGAGGTAAAATAAATATGTAAAGATGAAATTCGTAAACCAAAAATGAAAAGACAAGACAAAAGTAATAGGAAAATAGAGAACAAGACAAGACCAAAGAAAAAAGTAATAAGAAAATAGAGAAAAGAGGAAAGAAGAAAAGGGGGGTGGGGTGGGGGAATTAAAAATATAATCAACAAAAAAACAAAGGTAAAAAAAATATTAAAATAATAAATGAAAAAAAAATAAAAAAAGAATAGGAAAGAAATAGAAAATGAAAAATAAAAATTAAAACAAAAAACAAAAATAGAAATCAATAATGTAAACAAGAAAATAAAGAAAAGGCAAAACCAAAGGGAGAAAAAAGAAAAAAAGACTGAAAATGTGAATAATGCAAAAAGGATGGAAAATAGCAGGAACAAAGCAAAAATATGAATTGGGTGAGAAAAAAAAGTAGAAGGAGATAAAAAACAGAAGAGGCAAGAAGAGAAATGGTGGTGGGGGGTTGGAGAAGGGAAACGGATAGAGCATAAAAAAAGGTTCCAAAAGTATAGAAATAGAGAATACACACTATGTACAGAGTTCAATCTTGAACTCGTCAATAACTAAATTATCTCTTTTCAAGGAAGCAGATGAAGGATAAATTAGAGTTGACGCCCCTGGACTGTACAGTGTTTATAATGTGTAGATCCAGTAGGCCTCCTTGCGTAAGAGAAGACGGTCACCCCTACTTACCAGACGATCGACCCCTTAGTTCATGTACCTGATGTTTCTTTATAACAAAATGAACAACCACAGGTTTGGATAAGTCAATGGGAAAATCCTTTGCTGCATTAGCCAAAGCCGTCCTAATGTCGCTCCTGTGTCTCTGAAATCTCAGTTCAAAGGGGCCAATGGTGTGCACAATATTCAGTGTTACTGTTAACATAATTATGTATCCGGTAAGGCTTGCCACTATGTGGATGTGCAAAACTTTCACCACATATTAACCGGTTCCGTACATTTACTGCTGTAGAGTAGCGCGAATCGCCGTCTATAAACGGCGGCACGTGAGTGCGCCAAAGGTGTGCTCTCGTGCCCGCCGCGCTCTCCAGCATAAGAAAGTAGGTGGACAGCAGCACTCCAATTGAAGATACTTTATTAATATAAAGGCATAAAATCCATGACAGCAAGCAGATGACCAGATAAAGTAGCGAACGTGTTTCACGCTCTTTACTGGCGCGTAATCATAGCTATATTATCACCACAAACAAATAAGGTATATATACATATAACCAATTAAAAAACAAGTAGTAAAATCAAAGTCAGGTGTATGACAATCAGACGTTCAAATCAGGAACGGCGCTGGGCCGGGTCATGTATCCAGCAGACATGGTTCACCAAAATCAATTTCGCTCCTTGGAGGATTGAATGACCCAGTAGATCAAGTGGCTCCATAGTTCCGTCATAACTAACCGCAGGATACATAAGTCACCACTGCCCATATCCTGAAAAGAAAGAAACACAAAATAAACTATTAGACCACCGTTGGAAACAACAAATGCACATAAAAAGCATAGTATTATCATCTAAAAAAGCTAATGCCACATAAACACATAACCCTGAGTGTCTAGACAAAAGGTATACAAAAGACATTCAAAACCACCAAGTGTGCATACATTTGATACCAACCATAGCCGATTATGAGCATCATACCGATAAAAAACCTGTCTGCTCATGTATGGTGACCCCTACCAGTAGATAGTAGTAAGGGTTATATTTAAAAAGTCTCTTAATATTTAAAGGGCGGGTCACCAGTCATAGTGCAGACATTAGCAAAACTAATATAAGGAGGTCATAGCAGACACAATTACAAAGCTACATTGCCTCGAAGCAACTCATACACTGAATGAGAAAATCGGTGATGGAAAGACAAAGTTCAGAGAAGAGTGCAAACACTCGGCATAAGGCAAGCAGCCCGGAATATAATTGAAATAGTAAAGTCATCCATTCACATGTTGATGCATTTCCTTATAGAGAAAAGGAAGGGGAACTGATGATGAACAAATGAGAGTCATAAAAAGCAAATAACTGTGAACAAAACATGAATTTAATCGTAAAAATGGGAATCCTTTTTTACTACTATTTGCTGGTAAGGGTCACCATACATGTGCAGACAAGTTTTTATTGGTACGATGCTCATAATCGGCTATGGTTGGTATCGAATGTATGCATACTTGGTGATATTGAATGTCTTCGGTATACCTTTTGTCTAGACACTCAGGGTTATGTGTTTACTATCATGAGCCATGTGTGCCATTTTAGACCATAATACTGTTCTCTTTATGTGCATTTGTTGTTTCCAACTGTGGTCTACCGGATACATGCTGCTGGATATGTGACCCGCCCCCGCACAGTTCCTGATTTGAGCATCATCTCATTGTCATACACCTGACTTTGATTTTACTAATTGTATTTTAATTGGTTATGTGTATATATACCTTATTTGTTTGTGGTGATAATACAGCTATGTTTAAGCGCCAGTAAAGGGTGTGAAACAAGTTAGCTGCTTCATCTGCTCATCTGCTTGCTGTCATGGATTTTATGCCTTTATATTAATAAAGTATCTTCAATTGGAGTGAGGCCATCCACCTTCTTTCTTTTCAAGTTCGCATGTATGCAGAGCCAGCACCCTTCAGGCAGCCTACACCTGCCATTCAGTGGGATTTGCCTCTTGGAGCGGTCTCTTCTATCTTTGTATCGTTGTGGACTATTGCATCCTATTTGACCTTGCTCAGAGACTTTTCTCTTTGGATTTTTGGACCATTAACGATTGGCATACCTTTATTACAGTCTGGTCCATTTAACAATCATGGAGGCATCACAAACGAGTCCTACAGCAGCAGCCATAGCAGAACCCAACTTTAGCAGAATTCTCACAGCACCATCACAGAACCCCCTCCGTTTAAATCAGCAACCTTGTACAACACAATCATTGGACAGTAATGATATATTGATCAAACAGTTGTTTTGGCGATTGGAGCAATTGATGGGCAAGGAGATGAGATCTTACTGGAATATTAATGCACTCACGGACTATCTTACAATGGAACAAATTCCTCGAGGTCTGAGAATAAAGAAGTTCCCGACATCAGACCTTTTCGACTAGAGTTTTAAAAAGGAATGGACAGATACACTGTCCACCTGCTCATTCAAGCTTATGAACATTTTAATATCGTCGAAAAGTAAAGAACTTGCACAAGTGCATGAGGATATAGCCCTCGTTCAGAAAGATCTCAGCATGCTACAAAATAACAAGGCGTTTTCTGACCTGGATGTACGTTTAAACGAAGATGAATAAACTAGAGGAGGCCATTATTACAAAGAGAGATAAAAAGATGCGTGATCGCATTGATTATGAGAGCAATAACATGTATATCTGGAAAAAGCCAGACCTTTTTTATGGCCGCGGTCAGAGAAGTTTTGGCATCAAAAGGGTAAGCTTTTTGGACCCCGGAAGTGAACCAGCGGATGAAAGACGGCCTCAGATTCATCCCCAGGATTGGCTTCAGTCATTAGAAGTCATACAAATAATGGCCGGGTAACTCCTGGAAACCCTCACAGGTCCGGCAAGCAGGGAAAGAAGAAGAAAAGAAACCCAAAAAGACAAGGAGAGGAGGAAGGAGACACAAGAGATGCCAGGGGCAACCACTATTCCCTTTGAAATCAGCAGCAGCATTAAGTAACAATGTTGTAAACTTCTCCCATAGATCATTGAAGGAGTCGGAGCTGTCTTTACTATCGAAAGGACTTTTTTTCCCAAAAAACATTCTGATCTTTTTAACACACTATTAGATGTGAACAAATTTGTCCCGTCCCTTACATTGAGGAAGCACTACTTCAATGATAACGCTCCCAAAGGGGTTAATCTTGATGCTAGCCTGGATAGCCAGAATATGGGTGAGTCTTCACCTTTTTCCAATTTGTGTTTATTGCAAGGTCTTTCTGATCTAGATCTGGAGTCCAACCCTCCCCCTATGGATCCTGGTCTGATTTCTATCCCATAGCATCCAGGGGGAAAGATATGGACACTTTTCAGTGTTTGGCTGAAAAGGATCTGACTTACCTTGCTAAGAATAGCAGAGGCAACATAGTGTCAGATAATTTAACCCTTGGGGAGCAAGTAGCCCTTAGAAGCCTTAGTGAAGATTACAGTATAGTTATACGCAATGCTGATAAAGGTGGTTCTATTGTGGTCCTTGACTCTAGTGCATATAAATTAGAGGCTTGTCGTCAGTTATCCAACACCTCTACCTGTCTGGCTTAAGGGAGATCCCACCGTGTCCTTCAAAAAGGTTCTCTCTGACCTTCTTGATAGAGCTGTTAAAATAGGTATTTTTTCACAGTCAGAAAAGGAGTGTCCGGTCATGCCAGTATTCCACCATTTACCCAAAATACATAAGGGGTTAAATCCCTTAATTGTGGCTGGTGTTGAACGAGCAGTTGGGTCAGTGGGTTACTGGCCAGCTGCAGCCTATAGTCGTGAATCTCCCAGGGTATTTAAGAGACACCAAACAGCTTTTGGGCACATTTGAAAATTTTGCATGGGAGGACTATTACAGCTGGATCACCTGTGATGTGACTGCACTGTACTCCTCCATTCCGCACCATCTTGGCTTACAGGCAGTGTCCTTTTTCCTAAAGAGATTGGATCGATACTCTCTAGTGTTACAGGTGTTTATTCTACTCAGTCTGGAGTTTCTCCTTACACACAACTATTTTTCATTCGACGGGGACTGTTACCTCCTGAGATGCGGTGCCTTCATGGTCGCTAAGTTCTCACCATCCCTAGCTAACATCTATATGGGATGGTGGGAGAGGACTAGCATCTTTAGGGTTGATAGTCCCCGCCGGGGGGATACAGTGTATTATTGTCCAGAGGCAGCTCTATAATTGGGCAAATTAGGCGGTTGCCTTAGGCCTCGCACTTGCAGGGGCCTCGCGGCCGCCTAATTTGCCTACCGTGTGTGTGGGAGTGGGAGAGAATGTCCGCTGGTCGGTGTCCCTGGACCGCACTGGCTGTAGAGCACCACAGGGCCGCATGTCTTAATGTAACAAGAGTGGCTTTTTCCCGAGTCCCAGACTCCCCTTTCACTCACTGTGTGCATCTGCTTAAACATGCTGCCCCACCCACCACACACTCTGCCAATCAGTGGTAGCATTACAACAGGAGCCTTGTTCCCTGTATCCGATGGGGGCGCTGATAACATCTCTCTCCTCACCCTCCACGTGTGCCTAGCTCTCTGTACTGTGTATGCAGTGAGTGCATTGGAGGAGCATGAAGATGCCAGGAGGAGGGGGAGCCTGGAGATGACATGGGTGGTGTTCTTAGGACTGGACACAGGTGAGCTGTGTCATTGCTGCATGTTATCTTAGTGGCTCTGTGCAGCAATGTCTATAGGAGCTGTATAGTGTGTGCTGGGAGCAGACCCAGACCTGAAGTGTGGATATGGGTAGGCACTTGAAGTTACTGCTAATGCCCACATAGTTATTTGCTATGTGGGCATGAACAATTATGTACAGCTTGGGGCCCCCACCACATCATTTACTTTCCACAGTGATGAAAAAAAATATGCAAGCTCCAGATCATGTTATGAGTTTTTGCCGGTCAAAGGATGTACAATCTCTGACCGTCTCCTGTATTATGGACACACAATCTCTGACCATCTCCTGTATTATGGACGCACAATCTCTGACCAACTCCTGTATTATGGAAGCACAATCTCTGACCATCTCCTGTATCATATTTGCACAATCTCTGACCATCTCTTGTATCATAGCTGCATAATCTCAGACCATCTCCTGTATCCTATCTGCACAATCTCTAACCATCTCCTGTATCATATCTACATAATCTGTAACCATCTCCTGTATCATATCTGCACAGTCTCTGATCATCTCCTGTATCATATCCGCACAATCTCTGACCATCTCCTGTGTAATATTCGTACAATCTCTGACCATTTCCTGTATCATATCCATACAATCTCTGACCAACTCCTGTATAATGGCCACATAATCTCTGACCATCTCCTGTATCATATCCGCACAATCTCTGACCATCTCCTGTATCATATCTGCATAATCTCTGACCATCTCCCGTATCATATCTGCATAATCTCTGACCATCTCCTGCATCATATCCGCACAATCTCTGACCATCTCCTGTATCATATCTGCATCATTTCTGACCATCTCCTGTATCATATCAGTACGATCTCTCACCATCTCCTGTATCATATCGGCACAATCTCTGATCATCTCCTGTATCATGTCCGTACAATCTCTGACCATTTCCTGTATCATATCCGTACAATCTCTGACCAACTCCTGTATTATGGCCACATAATCTCTGACCATCTCCTGTATCATATCCGCACAATCTCTGACCATCTCCTGTATTATGGACGCGCAATCTCTGACCATCTCCTGTATCATATACGCACAATCTCTGACCAACTCCTGTATTATGGATGCGCAATCTCTGACCATCTCCTATATTATGGACGCACAATTTCTGACCATCTCCTGTATTATAGACGCACAATCTCTGACCATCTCCTGTATTATGGACGCACAATCTCTGACCATCTCCTGTATTATGGACACGCAATCTCTGACCGTCTCCTGTATTATGGACGCACAATCTCTGACCATCTCCTGTATTATGGATGCACAATCTCTGACCATCTCCTGTATTATGGATGCACAATCTCAGACGATCTCCTGTATTATGGACGCACAATCTCTGACCATCTCCTGTATTATGGATGCACAATCTCTGACCAACTCCTGTATTATGGAAGCACAATCTCTGACCATCTCCTGTATCATATCTGCACAATCTCTGACCATCTCTTGTATCATATCTGCATAATCTCTAACCATCTCCTGTATCATATCTACATAAATTAACCATCTCCTGTATCATATCTGCATAATCTCTGACCATCTCCTATATCATATCTGCACAGTCTCTGACCATCTCCTGTATCATGTCCGCACAATCTCTGACCATCTCCTGTGTAATATTCGTACAATCTCTGACCATTTCCTGTATCATATCCGTACAATCTCTGACCAACTCCTGTATAATGGCCACATAATCTCTGACCATCTCCTGTATCATATCCGCACAATCTCTGACCATCTCCTGTATCATATCTGCATAATCTCTGACCATCTCCCGTATCATATCTGCATAATCTCTGACCATCTCCTGCATCATATCCGCACAATCTCTGACCATCTCCTGTATCATATCTGCATCATTTCTGACCATCTCCTGTATCATATCTGCACAGTCTCTGACCATCTCCTGTATCATATCCGTACGATCTCTGACCATCTCCTGTATCATATCCGCACAATCTCGGAACATCTCCTGTATCATATCCGTACAATCTCTGACCAATTCCTGTATCATATCCATACAATCTCTGACCAACTTTTGTATTATGGCCACATAATCTCTGACCATCTCCTGTATCATATCCACACAATCTCTGACCATCTCCTGTATCATATCTGCATGATCTCTGACCAACTCCTGTATTATGGACGCACAATCTCTGACCATTTCCTGTATTATGGACGCACAATCTCTGACCATCTTCTGTATTATGGATGCACAATCTCTGGCTATCTCCTGTATTATGGATGCACAATCTCTGACCAACTCCTGTATTATGGATGCACAATCTCTGACCATCTCTTGTATTATGGACGCACAATCTCTGACCATCTCCTGTATCATATCTGCATAATCTCTGACCATCTCCTGTATCATATGTGCATAATCTCTGACCATCTCCTGTATCATATCCGCACAATCTCTGACCATCTCCTGTATCATATCTGCTTAATCTCTGACCATCTCCTTTATCATATCTGCACAATCTCTGACCATCTCCTGTATCATATCTGCATAATCTCTGACCAATTCCTGTATTATGGACGCACAATCTCTGACCAACTCCTGTATTATGGATGCACAATCTCTGACTGTCTCCTGTATCATATCTGCACAATCTCTGACAAACTCCTTTATTATGGACGCACAATCTCTGACCATCTCTTGTATCACATCCTAACAATCTCTGACCAACTCCTGTATTATGGAAGCACAATCTCTGACCAATTCCTGTATTATGGACACACAATCTCTGACCATCTCCTGTATTATGGACACACAATCTCTGACCATCTCCTGTATTATGGACGCACAATCTCTGACCGTCTCCTGTATTATGGATGCACAATATCTGACCATCTCCTGTATCATATCTGCACAATCTTTGACCATCTCCTGTATCATATCTGCATAATCTCTGACCATCTCCTGTATCATATCTGCATAATCTCTGACCATCTTCTGTATCATATCTGCATAATTTCTGACCATCTCCTGTATCATATCCACACAATCTCTGACTATCTCCTGTATTATGTCTGCAGTCGCTGGGGGGGGGGGGGCATACAGAGAAGTCAAGAGTGGGGGCGCTACCAGGACAGTGGTCACAGAATTGTCAGACGTGTGTAGACTGTGGAGAGGAGAATATTGGATGAATCCAGAGCCACCAAGCTGGGGCCCAGAGAGGACAGTCTTACTGAGCCCTGCACGGTGCGCTCGAGAGGACAGCAGTGACAACATTGCAAGACCAGTCTGGGGGGAGTCAGTGATGTAAGGGGGAGTGAATACAGTAAGATAAGGGAGCACTGATATAAAGGTTCCCCCTTATCACGTCCCGAGTCATTCTGACAGGAGAGACCCGGGGTCGAACCACCGAGACCTAAGTAGGTTAT
>BLSH010326276.1:213968-229666 GCA_018402905.1 Glandirana rugosa | reverse complement strand
GGGGGAATTCAATTATGAAACATCGCGGTGGAAAACGACGCTAATGTCGACATTCAGCGAACCCCTTCAGAGATAGTCAAAAGGTGTAGCTCTCTGACTTTAAAAACGGGTAAGGAGGAACGTTTTGTCGAGTTCGAGTCACTCCAACCTACCTCTCGCAAACACTTGTCGTCAAAAGTCAAGAAAGGTGTCTAAGAACTAACCTAAGTCCAGACCTGAAACTGAACCGGTAAGATTGTGGACCTATACGAATAAACACTTGGTAAGGTAACATCTAAAACGAAATACAAAACCTAGTAACAACAAGACAATGATCCAAAACATAAAGCAAAATCTACAATGGAATGGTTCACAAATAAGCATATCCAGGTGTTAGAATGGCCAAGTCAAAGTCCAGACCTGAATCCAATCAAGAATCTGTGGAAAGAACTGAAAACTGCTGTTCACAAACGCTCTCCATCCAACCTCACTAAGCTCAAGCTGTTTTGCAAGGAGGAATGGGCAAAAATTTCAGTCTCTCGATGTGCAAAACTGATAGAGACATACCCCAAGCGACTTACAGCTGTAATCGCAGCAAAAGGTGGCGCTACAAAGTATTAACTTAAGGGGGCTGAATAATTTTGCACGCCCAATTTTTCAGTTTTTTATTTTTTTTAAAAAAGTTTGAAATATCCAATAAATTTTGTTCCACTTCATGATTGTGTCCCACTTGTTGATTCTTCACAAAAAATTACAGTTTTATATCTTTATGTTTGAAGCCTGAAATGTGGCAAAAGGTCGCAAAGTTCAAGGGGGCCGAATACTTTCGCAAGGCACTGTATTCCCATAGCATGTTCGAGCAATATCATTTAGTGATAAATTTGTGTGAAAAAAAAGTTGTAATTTTCCCAAAGCTTGTGGCAAAATATAAAATATTCCATGGACTCAACATGCCTCTCAGCAAATAGTTTGGGGTGTCTACTTTTCAAAATGGGGTTATTTGGGGGGGTTTGTTATCTGGGCATTTCATGGCCTCCGAAACTGTGATAGGTAGTGTGTGTTGAAAGCATAAGTTTACGTCCTTAGAAATCCTGAAGGCGGTGATTGGTTTTTGGGATCCTGTATGCAGCTAGGCTCCCAAAAAGTCTCAAACGTGATATCCCCATACTCATGGCATGTGTGAGCAATATATAATTTCACTGACAACTTTGTGTAATTTTTTATTTTTTTTGTCTTTTTTCAATCACTTGAATAGGGTCATTGGGGGGGGGGGGGGGGGGTTGAACTGTCCTAGTATTGTATGTTTGCCCAAATGTTTGGTGAAATATAAAAGATGATCTCATTCCAAGTACATAGACACCACACGTGACATGTTTTAAAAATTACGCACAACCGCGCAGCGGCGACAAACTATATACATTTTTAAAAGCCTTTAAAGGCTGCCACTTTAGATTTACAGAGGAGGTCTACTGCTAGAATTACTGCCCTCGATCTGACGTTTGTGGTGATATCTCATATGCATGTAGCAATTGCTGTTTACATATGACACGAGACCGACGCTTGCGTTCACCTTTGCACGGGGGGACAGGGGTGCATTTCTTTTTTTAATTATTCATTTTGCTTTTTATTTTATTTTTACACTGTCCCTTTCATTTTTTTATCGTTATCACAGGGAATTTCACTATCCCCTGTAAATAAAATAGGTAGTGTCGCATATTTTTTTGTTTAATTTGGGGTCTATTAGACTCTAGATCTCTCCTCAGCCCTTAAAGCATCTCACCACACCAAGATCGCTGTGATAAGCTGCTTTCCCAATGGCGCTGTTTATATCTGGCGAAACTGAAGTCCTGTTTCTTAGGCCATAGAGATGATTGGAGCCATTCTAGTTTTCGATCAGCTCTATGGTCAGCTGGCGGAACCACTGCCTGCATTCTTGCATTCCCCGGTGGGACAGGAGAGCTGATCCTTGTTGGGCATATGTTGCAATGATGTTTTTTTCATGCAGCCTGTGGGTTAAATGAAAAAAAAAGGATAAATCGGTGGGTATGCCCACCATTAGAAAACCACCCTCCATCCACACACTTCTAACGATGGGCATAGCGCCATTCTAAAAATATATACCTGCGCATAGGGCAATCCGCCCCAATTTCCACCCACTGCCTCTATGCTCCGGTATATATGCTCTTTTTTTAACTGTGGTGGTGAAATCACCTACTACAGCACTGGAGTCGCTGATTAATGTATGGTGGGAGCAAACGCTGTTGCTGTCACCATAAATAAATCAGTGCTGCAGCGGAATGGCGTACCTGAAAAGCAAGAAACAATTAATAAAAATAATAATTAATTATTATTTAATGTATTTAAATTAATTAATTAATTTATAATTTAATTATAATATAATTATTATTAATAATTAATAAACAGTGAACAGTAACATAAAATAATGACATACCTGCAAAGAAAACATTATAAAACACAGTAACAATAAAACATTACAGGTAAGTATTAACATATAAAATAAATACATAACTGCAAAGAAAACATGATAAAAAAACTGTAACAAAACATTACAGGTATGCATAAAAAACATTAACAACAGAGAGAGATTAATAGAGGGAGAAAAACAAGAAACGTACAACTGTTTTTTTTTTATTATATATATGTTTTGGTTTTTATAAAAAAAAAACATTTTTAATGGTTTTAAAAATGTTTTATTTTTATTTATATTTATTTTTTAGGGTACGCTTTTTTTTTTTAACAACAGTGGTTCCAGGTTAGGGTCTCTCAAATTGCAGTGACATCTTTGAAACCCTGTGACAGTGTGCCCTATACCTGTGTAGTGCTGTACCCTACACTAATACTCAGCTAGTGTGTGGTAGCGCTGGAAACCGTCACCGATGCAAAGACCATGCTGGCCAGGACAGGAGGGACAATAATTACGGGTGTCACGCCTGTATCCGCATTGTCTGCAGACATGACATATCTTTTGGAGGGCTCGGTTGGTAGGGGTACCAGGAACGGCATGCGGAAAATGCCGCTCATGCAGCCAGCTCACTGCATTGGATTGGGAAGTTTGGGTGCAGCACCATCTGGAAACAGAAGGGCTGTGACAATCTCTTCCTGGAATTTAAGGAAAGATCCAGTCCATCCTGACGCTTTGTATAGCATATAAGCGTTCAGCAAAGCCAATTGGAATAGGTATACAGACACTTTTTTGTACCAGCGTCTGGTCTTATGGGCATTTAAGTACAGCACCAACAACTGGTTGTTGAGGTCCACCCCTCCCATATTTAGCTTATATTAGTGGACACAGAGGGGCTTCTCCACAGCACCAGTCGCCGTTGGAATTTGGACTGCTGTGTCTTTGTAAAGGGAGGAAAGAAGAAAACGTTCTTTGTATCCCTCTACTTCACCGCAAGCAAATTACCACTTTTCAAGCAGGCTCTCTCCCCCTGTCTAAGTCGGGATTCTACCAGCCATTGGGGGAAGCCCCGGTGATTAGGTCGCACTGTGCCACATGCGCCAATTTCATGATCAAAGAGGTGACTAAAAAGTGGCAAACTTGAGTAGTAATTGTCCACATTGCTTTAGGTACTTATATAGCGCTGTCAATTTATGCAGCGCTTTACATATATATTGTACATTCACATCAGTCCCTACCCTCAAGGAGCTTACAATCTAAGGTACCTAACTCACATTCATACATATTTTACTAGGGGCCAATTTAGACAGGATCAAATTTACCTACCAGCATGTCTTTGGAGTGTGGGAGGAAACCAGAGTACCCGGAGGAAACCCATTCAGGCACAGGGAGAAAATGCAAATTCTAGGCAGGTAGTGTTGTGGTTGGGATTCGACCCAGCAACCCTTTTGCTGCCAGCGAAAGTGCTATCCACTACACCACTGTGCCGCCCCATACAAGTGGTACCCCGAATAAGGGTGACAACAAGTCCCACACAATCTTTCTAGTGCTCCCTATGTAGTCCGGGCACTCGTAAACCATAAAACTACATGTATAGCCTGTGGCTCTGTCACAGAGCTTATACATCTTGATCCCGTGTCTGGCACGCTTGCTGGGGAGGTACTGTTTGAAAGCAAGATGGCCAGAAAACTTAATCAGGGACTCTTCTACGCAGACAACTTGGTCGGGAATAAACAAGGCTGCGAACTTTTGGTTGAAGTGGTTTACGAGGGGCCAAATTTTGTGGAGCCAATCAAATTCAGGGTCACCCCGAGGACTACAGAGTTCATTGTCGTTGAAGTGCATGAAACGCAGGATCTGCTCGTATTGTGCCCTGGTCATGCAAGCAGAGAACACGGGCATATGGTGAATTGGGTCAGTGAACCAATATGACCTCAGCTCAGATTTTTTAGTTATGCCCATGTGGAGGGAAAGGCCCAGAAAGGACTTGCATTCGGAAACCGTAATAGGTTTCCATTCTCTGGAAAGTGACAATTGGGGATTAGCATTGATAAAATGACTAGCATACAAATTGCTTTGGTCCACAGCAGGAAGCGCAATATGGGCTCTGTGGGCCTATCTTTCTCTTCTTCGTGGCTGCGGGACATTACTTGTGCTAGCCACACCAACTTGAACTGCACTTAGGGGACTCGCCATGTCACCAAGTGTTACTGCAGTGCTGGTTGTATGACCAGGGTGTACTAGGCCGCTGGTACTTGTCAGTTCACCAGAAGGAGGAGTGGCGCTAGTACTGGCTGTCTGCTCCATACGAGAGCCCTGCGGTTCTTGCACCTCAACAACAGCAAGAACGGGTCGGGTCTGCCTGACCTTAGCAGGGACCAGAACTCCATCGTCAGAGCTATCTTTCAGGGTGCTGCTGCTCTCTACGGGTTCGCATGCTGAGTCTGAATCTGACAGTGGAACTTCAACATCATTCTTGTGTGTCCTGCTCAGCACCGCGTAGTCCTCCTCACTAGTGTACCTCGGATTGGACATGTTGGGCTCTAAATTTATAGGTACACTAGTGTGACTTACAGGCAATAAAAGCGCACCTGGTTGTCAGAGCCTGTTTCAATCGCTACCAAAATCACGGTCAGCGTTCTCAGGGATCAGACGTGAACTCTGCCAACACTGCAGATATGTGTATTGTGTTTTGTAAGCGACAGTGATCTATTGAGACTGCACTTTGGTGGGCTGGGCAGAGGGGCTAAACAAAGGTGCTAGCAGGTAGCAGGCTGATCCCGCTAACACCGCATTTTTTAGAACACTAACCTAGTGGAGATGCTGATATAGATCTGATCAGATGACCGATATTGATCTGTTCAGATAATTATACTACCAACTGACCTCTCTAGTGTATGTGCGTGTGTGTGTGTCAGAGTACCTCACTAATCTGACCCTGCCTGGTTTTTACGCTGATCCTAACTTAGTCTAAAACGTAACTGAGGTCACCGCCGGGTGATCAGGGGGTTAAAACCTATATAAGGTGTGTGTGTGTGTGTGTGTGTATATATATATATATATATATATATATATATATATATGGCATGTAATCTGATGGGGGGAAAAAAAAATACCTAAATAGCGTCACCCGTGACACTTATGCGGTGATCACAGGTGACAGGGGGCAACAATCAAGGGGTTAAATCCTTTATTGGCACAAGTACAGTGATCAGTGAAAGATCTAATCGCTGCACTATATGACACAGTGACAGGGGGTGACAGGAGTGAAGGGGTTAACTTCGGGGGCGATCAGGGGGGTGAAATGTGTGCCTACATGTACTGGTGTCTGTGGACTGTTGTGCAACTCATGGTTAGATGTCTCCTCTCCCCCACTGGAACCGAAAAGGGCTTCAGGAGGGAATGTGACACCACTTCCTCTGCCTCTGTTTACATTACAGAGGCAGAGGAGGCATTTCATTCGCCAGAACCAATCAGCAGGTCCAGACCAAAATTCATTGGACTGTGCCTGTTGATTGATCGGTTCTGAAGCAAACCCGATATAGCCGTCTATAAACAGCGATCTGCGTACAGCTGCCACTTTGCAGCAGTAAATGTACGCAAAGCGGTCGGCAACTTGTTATTATATTTTTTCAATTTTTTTTTCACTTTTTCTTCTTGCCTCTTTTTCTTTATCTTCCTATTTCTTTTTTCTTTTCTTGTCTTTTCCTTTTTGGCTCCTTTAATTATTTCTTTTTTTTCAGCAGCATTTTATTCTTGAACCCAGGCAGCACAATGTCTTGGGCCAGCCCTGCATTGGTGGCTGAACCACATGCCTCCATGCTGCTAGGCAACAGACATTCACAATGACATGGGACTACACGGCCCAGTTTTTTCTGTTCTAACAGACTATAGCATACTATAGTGACCAGTGACTTTTTGCATTTATTGAACACCTGGATTGAGCATTTGATTGCTATTTCTTTTACTATTAATACTGGATAGTTCATAAGTTTAAACTGTGCATAATGGCGGGCTCATGACGTCATTATGATGCCAGGGGGCAGGGCTGGGCCGAAATTGTTTGCATTGATTGGTGGATTGTCTGTTAAATACTTGTTGGTTTTTATTGCATGAGCACGTCTTATCAACATTTTACTACTTGCTGTACTCAATTGTTTAATGTAAACAAATTCATTATGGCTTGTTTTTTTTTATCTTGCTGTTTTAGATCGAATTACAAATTTTTCCTCCAACTACTGGTGGCGCTGAAAAAATGTGTAGTGATCTTAACATTCCCTTGCTGGGAAAGGTCCCTTTAGATTCAAACATAGGTAAGTCCTGGTCGGTTGCAAACCAGTTATTAAATTTCCATCCATGCCAATAGCCAGCCTAACATGCAATGCCATAAAGCTTTTCTCATTTGTAAAAATGAGCAGATACTATTTTCACACTGTAAAAGCATTTCATGTTCCAGCATCTGCAGCCTCTACCCACCGGTAGCCCTCTGCCTGTCACAGAAGGTGGGGGATCCTCTCCCCTTACCCGCTGTTAGGAGAAATGGTGCGCCTGTGCGCGCCAATGGCGCCAAAACACTATTTAACCAGACAGCACCCTGCAGTGGATGCTGTCCGTTCTACAGCGTTTCCTAGTGTGCTCCCATGGCTTGTTTCCTAAAGACTTCCTGTATCTGTGACCCGGCTTACCTGGCCCTGTTTGAATTCTGCCTGCACCGACCCTCAGCCTGTCTATGACCACGCTTCTGCCTGACCCTCTTATACTTCAGCTGCCTGCCCGTTAACGACCCTGCCTGTGCCTCCTTTTGTACCGCACTTGCCTGCTTGTTAACGACCCGGCCTGCATCACCAATCTTCTTCCTTGCACAAGCTCCTGGAGGATCCTCACAACATAATTTGCATCCATACCAGCCCTCGTGCCCCCCTGTGCTCCGGAATCTTCTGTCTACTCTATCAGGGGTTCCTGAACCAAGGCCGTAAGAGAGGTTGCCCACTGCATAATCAGACTCCACCACCAGGTACGTGACAGAAATGGACAGCCATGTCTGAGTCTGAGCAGGGGCCCTCCCTGCTGCATTTGGATGGTGTCTCAAGCCGTTTAGCACCTGCAAGCAGGATACACCCAGCTGGAGACTCGTGTCCTGGAGTCTGCTTCTCCTGCCCCATCGGGGGTCTGTCAGCTCACAATGGACTCTCTGGTCTCTTTTCCTACGGAACCCACAGTGCCCATGCCAGAGCGGTTCTCGGGGGACCGTAGGAAATTCTGGGTGTTCCGCTGTGCCTACAAACTTTTTCAGCTTGCAGCCTCGCACCTTCTCCCTGGAAACTATGAAGGTGGGGCTGGTGATTTCCCTTCTACAAGATGAGCCCCAATCATGGGCCCACCGGCTCCTGGAACAAGGGGCGCCAGAAGTATCTGACCTGTCCCGGTTCTTCCAGGCAATGGCTCGGCTTTACAAAGATCCACTCCAGGGGGCCACTGCTGAAGCCGCACTCCACGCCCTCCGACAAGGCCGCTGCTCGGCGGAGGATTATGCATTGGAGTTCAGGCGCTGGAGCATCGACACGGCCTGGAAAGAGGCTGCCCTGCATCACCAGTTTAGGCTTGGCTTAGCTGACCCTCTGAAGGACGAGTTGGCCCGTGTGGGGGTGCCTTCCTCCCTGGAGAGGCTCATCGATCTGGCCCTCCAGATTGATCGACTCCTTAGAGAACGCAGAGCGGAGAGTACCAAGGTGAACTTCCGGCCCTCTTGGATGCTACCTCCAGCTTCTGGACTTCCAAGTGGCACTCTAGCTGACTCCGCCATACCCACCTCTCCTCCTCCGAGGCAATCGGAACCCCAGCAGCGGGGTGTGGCGCATCCGGCACTAACCTCTGAAGAGAAACAGCGTTGTAGAAACCTAGGCCTTTGTCTCAACTGTGGAGAGCCGGGCGACGTTGTGCGCTCCTGCCCATCCAAGTTGGAAAAATGCCTTGTTGTCTCTCCTCAACCTGTATCTGGCAACGCGGCTCATCTCACCCTCTCTCTATTCCTACAGTTCCCTGGTGGAGCTGTTACCGTCCATGCCTTTATAGACTCTGGTGCTTGCAGCTGCTTCATGGACTTAACCTTTGCTGCACAACAAGGGATCCCTCTGCGACCCAAAACCCGTAGGATGGCGTTGCACCTGGCTGATGGTACAACCTTAAAGTCCGGTCTAGTCTCACAGGAGACCACTCTCCTGACCACTACGATGCTGGGAGGGCATCAAGAGCTCCTTACGCTTGATGCTATTGCCTCTCCCATCTTCCCTGTCATCCTTGGACTGTCTTGGCTCCAGGCCCATAATCCCACCATTGACTGGTCCTCAGGGAACGTCTAGTTTCAGTCCCAGTACTGCCACGAGCACTGTCTGCTCCAAACCCCCGGAATGGATCCTACCCTACTATCCATGGACTTTGACCCGGAGCCTGAGGTCCGTCAGTCCATCCCCAGCGTCTACCATGCTTTCTTGGATGTGTTTAGTAAGAAGGGGGCTGAGGTCCTTCCTCCTCATAGACCTTATGACCGCCCCATTGAGCTTCTTCCCGGTGCAGAGATCCCCTTCGGAAGGATTTACCAGCTTACAGACCTGAAACTCGGCACCCTCAAATCCTATATCGATGAGAACCTCCGTAAGGGCTTCATCCATCCATCCTCTTCCCCAGCTGGGGCAGGTATCTTCTTCGTGGAAAAGAAAGACCATTCCCTGCGCCCATGCATAGATTACCGGGAACTCAATAACGTTATGGTGAAGAACCGTTATCTGCTTCCACTATTTCCGGAGTTGTTCCAGCACCTGGGGACTGCCACCATTTTTACTAAATTGGATCTCCAGGGAGTTTACAATCTGGTACAGATCAGAGAAGGCGATGAGTGGAAGACGGCCTTTCGTACCTGCTTCGGTCATTACGAGTACTTAGTAATGCCGTTCGGTCTGTGTAACACTCCGACCACATTCCAGCACTTCATAAATTATATCTTCAGGGACTTCCTCGACCTCCTTGTCATCGCCTCTCTAGATGATATTTTGATCTTTTAACCTTCCCTGGAGCTTCATCGTTCTCATGTCAAATGGGTACTGGGTCGCCTCCGTCAAAATGGCCTTTATGCGAAACTGGAGAAGTGCGAGTTCAAGCAGCCAAGCATACAGTTTCTAGGACTTAACATTTCTGTCGGAGGCATCAAGATGGACCCTCAAAAGGTCTCTGCCATCTTGGACTGGCCAGCTCCAGTTGACAAAAAAGGAATCCAGCACTTTGTAGGATTCGCAAAGTTTTACAGGAAGTTTATCCGGGGGTTCTCCTCCATCATCTCCCCTATCACGCACTTAACCAGACAGGGTATCCCGTTCCACTGTATTCCTGAGGCACAAACAGCCTTTGAAAAGCTCAAGGAGCTATTCACATCTGCACCCATCCTTAACCACTTCAATATCAGGCACTTAAAACACTTCCCGCCCACACCAAGTTTCAGCTTTCAGTGCTGTTGCGCTTTGAATGAGAATTGCGCGGTCGTGCGACGCTGCACCCAAACAATGTTTTCATCATTTTGTTCCCACAAATAGAGCTTTCTTTTGGTGGTATTTGATCACCTCTGCATCATTTTTGATCACTGCTATAAACAAAAAAAGACCGAAAATTTTGAAAAAGTTTTTCTTTGTTTCTGTCACAAAACGTTGCATAAGTAATTTTCTCCATCACTGACTGGCACTTTTGTGGCTACACTGATGGGCACTGATGAGGCTAGACTGATGGGCACTGATGAGGCACTACAGATTGGCACTGATGAGTTGGCACTGATAAGGTTGCACTGATGATGGTGCACATATATGCAGCACTGATAGGCGGCACTGATAAGGTTGCACTGATGATGGTGCACATATATGCAGCACTGATAGGCGGCACTGATAAGCAACACTGACGGGCACTGCTATGCGGCACTGATGGGCACTCATAGGCGACACTGATAGGTGGCACTGAGCACTGATAGGTGGCACTGCTGAGCACTGATAGGTGGCACCAATTGGTGGAAATGGTGGGCACTGATAGGTGGCACAGGTGGGCACTGGTACATGGCACTGGTGGGCACTGGTGCATATAGCACTATTAGGGATGGCACTGGCACAGTGCCATCCCTACAATGCACAGTATTGCCCCTTACCTGGTGGTCTAGTGGGGGCTCCCTGGTGGTCCCTGGGCGGCCTCCAGATCCTCCCCCTGTTGGTCCTGGGCGGCCTCCATATGTTCCTGGGGGCTCCCTGGTGGTCCAGTGTGGTGATCCTGAGGGGGGCTGCACTTATAAGAAGTCAGACTGACCCACGGCATCACCGATCTCCACGATGCACACCCCCGAGGGCACGCGATCGCGAGTTATCTTGAAGACGTCATTTGTCAATAGGCCGGGCGGGAAGTGGTTAAGCATTCGGATCCTGCTCTTCCCTATGTTCTGGAAGTTGATGCATCCGAAGTGGCGGTCGGGGGGATTCTCTCTCAAATGCAGGGTACTAGAGCGCTGCTACACCCGATAGCATTTTTCTCTCGCAAGCTATCATCCGCCGAGAGAAACTATGACGTGGGAGACTGTGAACTACTAGCTATTAAATTGGCACTATAGCAATGGCGGTACCTCTTAGAAGGAGCAGCGCATCCAATTCTAATCTATACTGATCATCGGAACCTCAAATAACTGAGAATTGCTAAGAGACTGAAACCACGCCAAGCCAGGTGGGTGTTATTCTTCGCCCGATTCAACTTCCACATCATCTACAGGCCTGGGTCGAAGAACACCAAACCGGACACTCTGTCACGCATGTTCAATATACCTGAAAGCTCGGTATTCCCCAATACCATACTGTCTCCTGGAAGTTTTCTGTTACAGGAAGATGTGCTGTCATGGATCTGACAAGTTTCCCTGGGGCCAAACCCCCTTCCGGGAACCTCTCTACAGCTCAAAGATGGGTTGCTCTGGCATAGTCACAAGATCTTCGTGCCAGAGAGCCTACGAATCTCAGTCTTGGACCTCTGCCATTACCACCGCCTCGCACTTCGGGGTACGCAAGACTTCAGAGTTATTACAGCGCACGTTCTGGTGGCCCCAAGTTGGAAAAGACTGTAAACATTATGTGGAATCATGCACTACCTGCAGCCGGTGCAAGGGGAGTAAGACTCGGGCGTGGGGCCTCCTTAAACCATTACCTGTTCCGGAAAGGCCCTGCAGCCACATATCCATGGACTTTATTGTAGAGTTACCCCCTTCTGAAGGCTGCTCCACCATCTTTGTGGTAGTGGACAGGTTCTCCAAGATGGCCCACTTTCTGCCTATGAAAGGAACACCCTCTGCTGCAGAGACTGACAAGATATTTATTAAGGAGATTGTCAGGCTACACGGGATACCGACTGATGTGGTGTCCGACCATGGAGTACAATTCACATCCAAGTTCTGGAGTTCCCTGTGCAAGTCCCTGAAGATTGGTCTGTCCCTGTCTTCGGCCTATTATCCACAGACGAACGGCCAGACGGAACGTACCAACCAAACACTGGAGCAGTACCTACGTTGCTTCTCTTCTTCTCTTCTCCCAGGATGACTGGTTTACGCTCCTACCGCTGGCTGAGTTCGCATATAACTCTGTCCACTCGGCCACTCTTCACCTCCAATAACAAACTGCTGCAGGAGACAATGGCATGAACACAGGTGGCTAACAAAGAAACCTTTGACAAGAAGAGGCGTGGCGCACTAAACTTGGAACCAGGCAGTGAAGTATGGCTGTCCACTGTCAACTTAAGACTGGCATGCCCATCCAAGAAGCTTGGTCCAAGATTTGTGGGGCCCTTCCCTAACAAAAGGAAGATCAAAGAGGTAGCCTATGAGCTGGAGTTGCCTGAGTCATTCCGCATCCATCCTGTCTTCCATGTGTCTCTGCTAAAGCCTAAGATCTCTGACCCCTTCCCAGATCGGAGGACAGGCCCACCGGCACCAGTACTGGTTGACGGAATGGAGGAATTCTGGATTGCAGGAGAGGTGGCATCGTCCACGACATGGTCAAATGGAAAGACTATGGGCCCGAAGAGAGCTCTTGGGAGCCTGAAGAGAATTTACATGCGGAAGCTTTGATCAGGACCTTCTGGAGAAGAAACCCAACCAAGAGAGCCCGTTTGGGCATCCGGGGGCTGCCCCTTGGGGGGCAATGTTAGGAGAAATGGTCTTCCAGCCTCCTGTGCGCATTGCGCGCGCCAATGGCGCCAAAACACTCTATTTAACCAGACTGCACCCTGCAGCGGATGCTGTCCGTTCTACAGCGTTTCCTAGTGTGCTCCCGTGGCTTGATTCCTAAAGACTTCCTGTATCTGTGACCCGGCTTGTCTGACCCTGTTTGAAATCTGCCTGTACCGACCCTCAGCCTGTCTACGACCACGCTTCTGCCTGACCCTGTACTTCAGCTGCCTGCCCATTAACGACCCTGCCTGTACCCGACTACCCGCTTGCCTGCTCCTTTTGTACTGCACTTGTCCGCTTGTTACCGACCCGGACTGCATCACCAATCTTCTGCCTTGCATAAGCTCCTGGAGGATCCCCACAACATCATCTGCATCCATACCAGCCCTCGTGCCCCCTTGTGCTCCGGAATCTCCTGTCTACTCTATCAGGGGTTCCTGAACCAGGGCCGTAAGAGAGGTTGCCCACTGCATAATCAGACTCCACCAACAGGTACGTGACACCCTCTGTCACAATTTGAAAACAGCATGGCTGTGTACTGCTCTGCCCATGTCATTTATTCAGTTTCCTGTAAATAAACACCTACAAGTAATGTCAGCCATTGCATCTGACAGCTTGTTCTCAATGAGCTGCGAGGGCAGGGGCAAGGCGACATGAACTGCCCCACATATGTCCTATTTTCTCTAGCACCGTCTTGTTAGCGTCCGTCACTGTTTTATACACATACTCAAACCACTAAGAATAGCGATCAACTACTTGTAAAAACAAAATGAACTACATAGTTAATATATTTTATTGAATCACACACAGTTGCAGCATTGTGTGTTTGGACATTATTCTTGACATATTACTTGTGGAGATTGTTTCATTGTTTTCTTTTACTCAATCTCTAAGCCAGGGGTCTCCAAACATTTCACTTTGAGGGCCATATTGTGCATTTTTCACATATTCGTGGGCCGAAAAAAAAATCAGTTATTTTTTAAATGAATCTGCAGCAGAATAGAATAGAATTTGACAGTCTGACAGCACTAGAGCTGGTTGGCACACCTGTATCCTCCACCCGCACCTAAAAGCCGTAACCTCATGCACGGGGGCTGAACTTCCAGTGTGCACAGGGCCTTACATCTGTGTTACCCTCACACACACCTCTATGCATTTGGTACCCACTAGACCCCCCCCCTCCCGCTACACATTTGTGTCCTCATCAAGAGCCTCCATGCATATTTGTGCCCCCCTTAGAGCCTCCTTCCATATTTGTGTCCCCATCAGAGCCCCTCTGCATATTTATGTCCCCATCAGAGCCCCTCTGCATATTTGTGTCCCCATCAGAACCCCCCCCACACACACACAATGTGTCCCCATCAGAGCCCCCTTCCATATTTATGTCCCTATCAGAGCCCCTCTGCATATTTGCATCCCCATCACAGCCCCCCTGCATATTTGTGTCCACGTCAGAGCCCCCCCCACACACACTGTGTTCCCATCAGACCCCCACTGCACATTTGTGTCCTCATCAGAGCCCCCTCACATATTTGTGTCCCTATCAGAGCCCCCCCCCCCCACCACCAATCTGTGTCCCTATCAGACCGCCGCAACACATTTGTGTGTCTATCAGACCCCCGATGCACATTTTTGTTCTCATCAGAGCGCCCTCACATATTTATGTCTCCATCAGTCCTCCTGCATATTTGTGTCCCCATGAGAACATCCCCTGCATATCTCTGTCCCCATAAGAACCCCCTGCATATTTGTGTCCCCATCAGAGCCCTCCCACACATGTGTGTCCCTATCAGACCCCTGACACACATTTGTGTCCTCATTAGAGCCCCCTCACATATTTGTTTCCCCATCAGAGACCCCTGCACAATTGTGTCTTCCTTAGAGCCCCCCTTCCACATTTGTGTCCCTCATCAGAGCCCCTGCCGCACATTTGTGTCCCCATCAGAGAACCCCCCCAACAGCACCAGCAGTCACATTTGTGTTCCACTTTCATCTGTGTCTGGCTTTAGTGCTGTTCTGCTGCACCTCCTGGCTCCCGCCTGGTTGTCATACAGGCATGTTGTAGGCAAAATTACAGCAGTAAAGGACACTGATGCTAACAGTGGGGCAGGACCTGGAAGGTGCAGCAGGTCCTGGCAATCAACAACTAGTGAGGCGTCGGGTTGGGCAGGTATCGTCGGGCTGCAGGACCAAGTATCAGGAGTCAGGGGTGAGTATGCAGCACAGTTTCTGCTAACCCACATAGCTTGAGCAGGAACCGACCCTGCAGTGAGTCTGCAGAGACCCCTGCTCTAAGCAACAATTACTAGTAATTTTAGAACAATGACTGAACTTTTATGCTCAGTGCCTAAAATGTAGTTCAATCCTTTCACTAATTTTAAAAATTCTATGGACACTGGCCAATGTGCTCAGTTTAAGGCACGCAATATACTGTATGTCCTAACCAAATCATAGGGCTGGAATAGTAACTTACTTTCTGTTTGAATCAGTTTTTGTCTTTAATGTGAAGATTAATTTGTGTGTTGTTTCTTTCTCTTTTTCTTAAGGAAAGAGCTGTGATACAGGTACGTCTTTTTTCAGTGAGATTCCAGATTCACCAGCAACTGTGGTATACCGAAAAATAATACAGAGTAAGAGCCACAAAATCAATTTATAATATAAATATAACAATAATATAAATAATTATAACTATATCTTTCACAGAGAATGAAACATTCTTGTAACGGTCACTGCAGATGTCCAGATCAGGAAAGCGAAAGCATATCTACACCCAAAACTTTTTTTTTTTTTGGATAGAGTGAGGAAGGATTAGAGCTCCTGCATGTTTTTTACTGCAGTCGGAGGCTCTGCTGAGATAGATTCCTTCACTTCCTGTCGACATAATAAAAAGCCATATGGTGTCAACGACCACTTAGACCTTAGAGTGACTTTTTTCTGCATGGACATAGTGTCGAGAAAGGAATTCTTTTTCTCTTTCTTTGTTGTGTGTTTAATTAGAAGTGTAATTTCTGTTTTTGACTAAGTTTGTCTTTCATTCAATGATAAGGTCGGGATACTAAACCAACC
>BLSH010326276.1:195251-211920 GCA_018402905.1 Glandirana rugosa | reverse complement strand
TATAGTAAAGTACACTGTTGTGACTTCTTTGCTGTGAAACGATGTTACATTTCATTACTCACATGTTGAATATATTGTCACATATAAACGACACGGGAGTTTTTTTGAGTTGTGTGTCAGTAATTATTTATTTGGCGACCGTTGTTTTCACTCATGTGGGAATACACTTTTACAGGTTTAACCCGGATTAATTGGTAAAAGGGAGGGGCCACAGTACACTGAGCAATCACAATGTTCCAGAGTCCACACTTACTCCATGAGAGAGTGAGAGCGATAACACCAAATTTATCACACCTGATCCTCATTCACACCTGAGACCTTGTAACACTAACGAGTCACATGACACCGGGGAGGGAAAATGGTTAATTAGGCCCAATTTGGACATTTTCACATAAGGGTGTACTCACTTTTGTTGCCAGCGGTTTATTTATTAATGACTGTGTGTTGAGTTTTTTTGAGGGCACAGCAAATATACACTGTTATATAAGTTGTACACTCATTACTTTACATTGTAGCAAAGTGTCGTTTCTTCAGTGTTGTCACACTGGCAACCAAAGTGAGTACACGAAATGATATAATAAAATATTTACAAAAATGTGAGGGGTGTATTCACTTTTGTGAGATACTGTAAATGTGTAGCCAAAAATGTCTGCAGCACAAAACTCTTCATTCAACCTCTTCACAGCTTTCTGCTATACCAATAGAAGCAGTGCATCCGTATCGATGCAACCTTGGTAAAGCCTTGGGAACTGTACCTGAGTTGCCTCAGGAACTAGATCCTGCTTGAGTGCTGTGCTCACCTATTCACTTAGTGCAGCATGTGTAGTTAACTGCAGGGTGTGATGATATCATGGGCAGAGACACACAAACCTCGCGGCCATTTTGTGAGCCATTACAGTTTGAACGTAGGACAAAACTCCTTATTCCCCCTCCCAGCAACTTAGGAATTTCTGGGTCCCTTGAACAGACACCAAGGAGTCTGGGGAAATGTTTTGCAGGCCCGATCGTAAACCAATAAATCAGATCCCTCAAAGGACAGTACAGGAGGCCCAGATAAGGGAGAGAGCTATAATTCTCTGCAGCCAGCTGTGACCTTTTAGTAACCCTAAATCAACTTGAAAAGGTAGAAAACTCCAGTTTATAACTCCAGATAGGAGCGTGACATATTAATAAAAAGTGTATGTCTGTATGCGGGAAGGCATACCAATTTAAACAAACCCAAACATCGATTAATTCACTTATAAGGGAACCCACTGATAGTTTATCCTCCCTAATGATGAATTTGCATGATAATTCCATCCCAAGATATGGTTTTTAGACTGCAAATTGCATACTAGGGAAGATTGTTATTCCACGGTCCGCCCTGGACAGCACATGGGCCCTCCTTACCCATGCGACTCCACCCCTTTAGACCCAGAGAAAAGGGGAATGCGAAGGACAGCTCTGAGTTCTCACCTTACCATCAAAGAACGAACACCCGAGAACCCATGGACTCATACTTGACCTTTTCTTTATTAAACCTTATTCTGAAAAGTGTTAACCTTGTCCCTAAAGCTCTTAATGCAAGCAATCATGAATCTGTTCCTTTGAAGAGTGCTACTGTTTAAGATAACTCATCTGAATATTCTTGTCTGTGGTGACAGCGTGTGTTACAGGTGGTTATTCTAAAATCATAATTTGTATTGCTAAAATCCAGAGTTCCGCTGCTCGGTCCAAGAAGAGGTGGTGGCAGTGAAAGGGTTAATTGCTTGAATTAGCCCGGTAACAATTGCTCTCAGGTGGCTGGCACTTAGAATGTGGTCCCGCAAGCTGGGAAATCAGGGGGGTCCTCAGTCACCTGTCAGTGAGGAGGGCAGTGATCTAATACCCGCGTTCGTCACATATTGGTTGGCAACAGTTGGATAGTTTTGCCTTAAGAGCATTCAGTGCATTGTTAGAAATTAGCTCTGCACTGAAGGATTGTATCCTTTGTGGAAACAGTTCTTAGAGACAAGCTGGTGCATATTTTTTGTTTTTTAAAGAGACATACAGCAACAACTCCTTCCTACCTTCTATCTCTGCTTTCTATTCTATCTTTTCTGCTTGCAAAATGTCTGAGGGTATCAGTGTATAAGAAGATGAACAAAGATGACCTGACTGCTGAGTGTACAACAAGAGGCTTTGACGTCAGCGACAAAACTCGTGGAGACATGATAAAGGCACTACAGGAGTATGATATCTAAGCAGACCAGGACTCAGGGGAACTTGAAGCTGAAGGGGTTCCCGATGCTCCAGAGCCAAGTGGTTCAGACTTGACGGCCTCACAGGATGGGCACACAGAGACTGACACAGGAATACCACTGAATGTCTCCTCCAGGCCACAACAGGAGCAGGCCAGGGCCAGATTGCCTGCAACCAGCATAGACTCTCCTCAACTGCAAGAAACAATACAGCGCCTCAGCGAAATGGATCCTGGGATGTACCTGCAGTTTCTGGAACACCAGGCTGCGGCTGAGAGAGAGGAACCCTGGGCTGTGGCTGAGAGAGAGGTTGCAGAACGCCGGGCTAAGAGGGAGGCTGATCGTCGACACTAACTGGAGATGTTGAGACTCCAGCGACAGGCTCAGAACCTCAGATCCCTAGAGCACAGGGACACCTCTCTGCCTGCGAGCCCAGCCGCCAAATTTCCAGTCATGGAAAAGGACAGTGACATTGACGTGTATATATTGTCTTTTCAAAAAACTTGCCGTCAGTACCATTTGCCCCCAGCACAATGGGCCCAGTACCTGACACCAAGGCTATGAGGCAAGAACCTGGATGCGTATGTCGACCTGCCAGCGGAGCAGGACAAAGATTAAAACGCCATAAAGGCTGCGATCATTCAGAAGTATCGACTAACCCCGGAAGTGTACCGAAATAGGTTTAGGTCCCTGCAAAATGGGCCTGGGGACTTCTATATGGGTGTGATAAGCCGTTAACGTACCACCTTCCAACAGTGGACTAGGGGCCTGAAAGCCAATTCTGATTGAAGATCAGCTTTTGCACATCTGTCCTCCAGACGTCAGACAGTTAGAGTTAGAACGGAAGCCCGGTTCTGCTACAGCCGCAGCAGAACTGGCCGATACCTTCATCAGCACTCAGGTATCGGACCATCGCAAGACCCCACCGAATGGTTGGAAAGAGGCAAAATCGCACGTAGCAACCCCTCCTCTGCCTTGCCAACCAAGCTTCTCAGTGGTCTGAACCTGCAGTTCCTGATGCCAAACCCACCCTGACTGACAACCGCAGGTGTTACTCTTGTGGCAAGCCTGGCCACCTTCAAACACAGTGCCCTGAGCAGAAGCCAATGACATCACCTGGCTAGCCGGCCAGCAACTCTTCTTCAGTGTTGTTCGTCTGCAAGAAAGCTTGGGTAACCACCGCCAATTTGCAGAAAGTCACCATGGGCAACCAGATTGTCACTGGTTTCCAGGACACCGGAGGTGAAGTCACTTTGGTCCGTCCAGAGGTGATAGAAAGAAGGGACATCATCCTTGGAAAGTTTTTTACCCTCGCCGAAGTTGGGGCGACTCGCTCACGAGTACTCCGTGCCCATGTTTTTATTGATTTGTGTGCTGGGAGTGGAATGAGAGAGGTGGGGGTCTCGGACGAGATCCCCACAGGCGTTCTGTTGAGCGCTGACTTAGGAACCCTTGTGTTGTATTATGCCTCTGCTAAGAGCACCCAGGATGCTCCCACGGAACTCTCTGGGCCTACCAAGGTACTGTTTACAGATGTTGGGGTAATATCTGGGAAACCTATGGATGGACAGGGGGGGGGGTTGGAGTTGAGGCGCAGGGCTCTCCTTTGGCTAAGCAATGAGAGGAAGTTCCCCTGCATGTGCCAATACCAGATGCATGCGTAGTTGATGATAAGAATATCATTACTGAATGAAATAATGTTTTGCCTTTGTTGAAGGTCACCCACCATGCTGAACGGGGGCAGGAGACACCGTCTCTGGTTGCAGAGCTGAGGAATGGCCCAGATGGTCCATGTCTGTGCTCTGATCCAGAGGACTGTGCCTCCCAGTCGAGGTCTGTGTGTATCACTGGATGGCTGGGTGGTCCTTGTAGTGCTACAGCAAAGCTAGAATTCCTGACACACACAAGTCTTCCAGCATTCAACAGGCAAGCTGTCAGCTTCCCTGCTGAGAACGATACACAAAAGCCTGAACAGAACAATGAACAGATGGGTTTGACAAGTCTGCCAGCAGGGGGCCTCGAGACTGGAAGGGTTAACCCACTTCTCATTGTGTCCAACCAACCTAAGTGGCATGGGTTGAAGGTGTCACCTGATCTGTGGGGATACAGGTGAAATCAGAATGGCCAGAGACAGTACACCTGAAGGGCAAAGAGACAGGTGCCCTGTTAGGTGAGATAGCTGACACTCAGGGAGTGGGCTTAGGCCATTAGCTACCAGGGCCCTTCTCCCTCTAGGTACCTGCGATGCTGGCAGTGCTTAGCGTATCTCATGTCAGGGCCATGGGAAACCCTGGGAGGGCCCACCATGGCGTCCACGGGGTGGGTGGCAGGGTGTATCCTCCCCTCACCCCTGCAAACCACCGTGTCTCACAAGAAGTGCAGACAGGCGGGATAAAGGAGGCTGAGGGAATACTGCAGCTAGGGGTAATTTAAGAAGCTTGGACAGCCTGGACACCCCCTGTCATCTTTGTTCCTAAAAGAAGTCAGACGACCAGGCCTTCCGGGAGGCCGTACAATGCTGAATACCCGCTATGCGGTTGTGGTCTCCCCCATGCCCGGAAACCATGAAGCAGCTGGCAGATGCCCGCTGTCGCACTATCATTGACCTGAGCAGGGGGCGTGGACCAACCCCTCTAGCTCGGAAGGCTCAGAATGAGTCAGCCTTCATCACCCCATGTGGCTTGCTTGCCTTGGCCGCAATGCTACCTAGGGTTAAGAACATACTATTCACCTCTCTGGAGGTCCAGACCGACCTATGGGGCGGGATGGAATCTTGGGGAGTGACCGGCTCGAGGGACCTGGAGGGGATTGGCCCTGTCTGGATGGAGCACCTGAGACACGAACCCTGGAAAACCCCGCTCCAGTCCTGGCGCACACCGGTGCCAATACCTTTAAGTCAGGTGCAGCCCTGGGCCAGAGGAATGAGACAGAAGTTAAATATCTCATCCTCTACCTAGGCAGGAAGGCAACCCCTCGGTTAACCTATGCCTCTTCTGGACAGAAGTGCCTTATGGTCAGGTGGCCACCCCGGAAGCTGCCACGTGATCCAGGTGGTCACAGCTGCCCGCTACTCACCCATCACAACCTACCTTGTGGGCCCAACAGTGTTGCTAGGGAGAATTACCCACTCCTTGAAGGGAGCCTGGTTATCCAGCAAGACAAATGGGCCAGTCCGCATAAAGGTAATTGCCTTAGCCAGGCACACTTGCGGTGCCACATGGCAAGTCAGCCACAGAGGGTTGCGTCTGGAGGAGAATTGTATTCCCCTCCCATGCAACCACCTCAGGGTGGAGATGTGATGATATCACGGGCAGGGACACACAAACCTCGCAGCCATTTTGTGACGGTCAGCCATTACAGTTTGAACGTAGGGCAAAACTCATTCCCCCTCCCAACAACTTAGGAATTTCTGGGTCCCTTGAACAGACGCCAAAGGGTCTGGGGAAATTTTTTGCAGGCCCGATCGTAAACCAATTAATCGGATTTCTCAAAGGACAGTACAGGAGGTCCAGATAAGGGAGAGAGCTATAATTCTCTGCAGCCAGCTGCGACCTTTCAGTAACCCTAAATCAACATGAAAAGGTAGAAAATATACCCACAGTTCATAACTCCAGATAGGAGAGTGACATATTGATAATAAGTGTATACCTGTATGCGGGAAGGCATACCGATTTAAACAAACCCAAACATCGATGAATTCACTTATAAGGGAACCCACTGATAGTTTATTCTCTTCCCAGGGTCACAGAAGGGCTGTCATGTTTAGGCTTGTCGTGATGCAATGTGACCGCTGAATTCAAATTCCCTTACTGATGAATTTGCACAATAATTACATCCCGAGATATGTTTTTTAGACTGTGAATTGCATACAAGGGGAAGATTGTTATTCCACGGTCCGCCCTGAACAGCCCACAGGCCCTCCTTACCCATGTGAGTGGTCAGGGGCATACGGCCCCACCCCTTTACACCCAGAGAAAAGGGGAATGCGAAGAATAGCTCTGAGTTCTCACCTTACCATCAAAGAACAAACATCTGAGAACCCATGGACTCATCATCGAATCTCTGATTGATCACGGACATTTTAAATGCAAGTAACCTTCTATTCTGCCTTATTTCTTTGCTGCTGTATATTAGGTCTCTTATTGCTTTGTAACATAATTTTTCTGTAAATATTTTACTGCACCCAACTTGACCATTTCATTATTAAACATTATTCTGAAAAATGTTAACCTTGTCCCTAAAGCTCTTAATGCAAGCTATCATGAACCTATTCCTTTGAAGAGCGCTACTGTTTAAGATAACTCATCTGAATATTCCTGTCTGTGGTGACAGCATGTGTTACAGGTGGTTATTCTAAAATCATAATTGGTATTGCTAAAATCCCGAGTTCCTCTGCTCGGTCCAAAGAAGAAGCAGTGGCAGTGAAAGGGCTAATTGCTTGAATTAGCCCAGTAACAATTGCTCTCAGGCGGCTGGCACTTAGACGGTGGTCCCACAAGCTGGGAAATCTTTGTGCTGAAAGCAGCTTTGGGTGGCATTGTTACCTTAGTAACGTCACATGGAATGAGTTTGCGCTATCTAAAACACGTGTCATAATCGATCAGCGGCGTGCACCATTTGTTGATCACCAAATGAAGTCCAATACAAAAGTCCTTGTGCCGCGCTAAAATTTTCAGTGATTAAACAAACATAGTCTCTTGGTTTCTATGATAGGAAAGACCGACACCAGTTAGTTTGTGACGATGGAATGACACACTACACCCCGTGCTCTCTCAATCTTCTTACCAGATAGCAGGGAATCATGAGCCTGTTTAGTCACATTATCCAAAAGTCAGGAACACTCTCTTCGGGTATATGAAAAATGACAGCCACCAGGGGGTAACCGCTGGCACTCCCTTTCCTCGGGGTGATGAGGTTTGCTCAGCTCTGCTTACGAGAAGTCTTGAAAATACAGAGTGACGCCACAACCTGCAGGAGAACCGCAGCGTCTAGTCAGCAACTAAGTGTGTACACATCCACAGGACGTCCATAATGCAGGATCTCAAGCTTGGCCTCTTGCGATCCCTGAGAGGTACAAACAAGTAAAGCAATGAAGATGTAGCAACGCCACGCCCGGCCGCAGCTTCAGAGGTGGAAAAGTAAACAGTCACCTGAAGTTGTCTTGATTTCAGCCTCTTCAATCCCCGAGAGATGCAAACAAATGACAACGCAGATATCAGACAACAACCACACCCTGAAACAAAATACAAAATCCCGCGCTCACTTTCAAATTAAAGAGCAGTGATAAACATAAATATTGAAAGTCTTAGTAGCTTTGGCAGCTCGCAAAACAACAGATCAAATTGTCAAAGAAATTGTATTCAACACAGATGCAGCGCCAAAAGAAATGAATATAAGGTTCTATGTGTAAAAGAAATGAGAAAGTCCAGGTGGCACACTCCTGGAAATGTGAACACCTTGCTCAGGATCAAAATCTATGTTTTCCAGAACAGCAATCCATATTGTTTCAAATATTCCTGGAACCTGCATATATATACTTTGCAGCAAAAATCCACTTGACAAGTGATGGATGTGTGCTTACCAGATTCTGGTAGATCATACGCGGAGGTTAAGTCTAACTCAGGTGGTCCTTGCGTGGATGTCTACTGCCGGGGGGGGGAGGGGAATTCCTGTTCAGGTAGGTAACTCCAGTTCCCTCACGAAGACACTTCAGAGGCTTGTCCAACGCTCACCACAGATATTGATGAAAGAAAGGAAAGATCCGCAATCGTGTGATACCGTTTATACCAATTTATTTTAAATAAGGGGATTACAAATACTCACGTTGTAGATAGATAAAAAGAGCTCTATGGTAAAAATAATGTGACAGAAGGAGTCTGGGAACCCTACGCGTTTCGGCCCCAAAGCCTTCATCTGGGGTATTCCCCCCTCCTGTCACTGCTACAATTTATAATAAATGAGTAAAATACATGACCACCTCCTAGGGGGCTGAAAAGCGGAAGTCCATTTTTTGGCTTCAAAATGGCGTGGCCGGCGTGCGTTCCACGCCTCAATTTCATACATTAACCATTCAGTCCTCATTCCTACCCCGGAAGAGGAAGTGTGCAAGTGAAGCTTTAATTAATATAGAATGGTGAAATAGTGAAGAGAAAAGGGATCCTATCAAATAGAGAATATAAATTAATGAGACAGATATATAAATTGAGAGTGAAACGGCAAGCGACTGTGTCAAAAAAATAAAAACAAAGACCCGGAAGTCCCGCGACTGCCTCGGGAATTAGAGAGCCCGCCCAAACTCCCTATGCTCCGGACGCGGAAGGAGATGTGCCGGGGGGTGAGCCGCGTCATGACGCACATGCGTCAAAAACGTACACGGATAGGCGCGATGTGTAGTACACATCATATCCTCTTTAAAGGTGTACGCAGAAGGCGTATAGACGCTAGGGCCTGGGCTGGATCCTGCACAATCGAATCGTGCATGTATGGACGAATCCTGTGTAACGAGAAAAAAGGAAGGGGAAATGTGTGCCATAAAGAAATAAAGTGTTGACACAAAAGTATATATATAAAGGCGGGAGAGTAAGTGTAGCTCTGCTGTATGAGGGAGTAAAAACCCTGGTGAAGGGGGGGTCCTAAAAAATACCATATTGGTTGAAAAATTATGAGTGTATGGTGTAAGGGGACACAGTAAGTAAATATTGGGTGCAAATGCGACACAATGGAAAAAAACTTTGGGGACAAATGGGTGAAAACATATGATAAAGTTGAAATTGTACAAATAATTATGAAAACATTAAAAAGGATAAATGCAAAAAAAGTTGGGCTTCGATATAGGTAAATATGGACCAAAAACGTGTAAGATTGTGTAATAAAAGCATACAGATCAAATACGCCAAATCACAGGCAAAGAAGGGACCTGCGCTGTACAATAGATGATAGCTAAAAATGAGTTAACTAATAATATTTTATATAAAAGAGGAGTAGTATACATTTAGATAGAAATAAAAAACACCTGTTATGTATGAAATATGTATGTTAAAATACCATAAAAAGAAAGGCTACATTAAAAATGCTGGCATGCATCGTAGTGGGCTATATGAGGGGTATACATAGGGGAACAGCCCGGATTATTCCTACGCCCTGTTTAAGCTTTATTAATAAAAGAGTTGATGTCCCAATCTACGTTCATTCCGTGGGGGTAAAAACTCTTAAGAGAGTAAATCCAGGAGGTTCCTAGTTGAGAGACCCCCCTCTTAATCCAACCACCTCTCCAAGGGGGGACATATTTGTCTATGACCTGGTAAAGGGTCCCTTCAGGGTTATGGTACTTAAGGTAATGTTTGGGAACACTATGATTGGTTTTACCCTTGATAATATTTGTTATGTGTTCATTGACCCTGACATTAAAGGCTCTGGTGGTCCTCCCTACGTACTGCTTATTGCAAGGACAGGTCAGTAGATAGACAACATTTTTTGTTTCACACGTGCTAAAGAATCTTAGATCGTAACTGCGTCCAGTGATTGTGGAAGATTCCTGAAAGAAAGACAATTTTTTAGGAGGATCAACCACATTTGGTGCCATCTTGTGTCTAAGTGAAGGCACACCTCTATATACAACAGGCGGTTTTTCAGGGAGTAGGGGGCCAAGAATTCTGTCGTTGCGCAGAACTGCCCAGTGTTTATTAATAAAGTTTTTAATCTGCTTGTGTTGGATGGAATAGCCCGTAAAAAAGGACCATTTTACATCGTGTTTTTGAATTTTTGGTCTATCCGCCAGCAAGTCCTGTCGATCCGTATGGCTGACTTTATCTCATCGTCCAGTTTATTATTCATGTAACCTTTTTCTAAAAATCTCTTCTTTAAAACCTGTGCTTGCTCCGTGAACGTGTTAATATCAGAACAGTTCCTCCTCAGTCTAATAAACTGGCTCTTTGGTATGGACCTCAACCATGGTTTGTGATGGCAACTATCCATAGGAATGAAACTGTTCCTGTCAGTAGGCTTGAAGAAGGTCATAGGGATAACACGGCCAGTACTGATATTAATATCCAAGTCTAAAAAGTGGATGTTAGTTTTACTACTTTCCAGAGTCAAATTGATACCCCTATCCTTTCTCATTTCTTTTACATATAGAACCTTATATTAATTTCTTTTGGCACTGCATCTGTGTTGAATACAATTTCTTTGACAATTTGATCTGTTGTTTTGCGAGCTGCCAAAGCTACTAAGACTTTCAATATTTATATTTATCACTGCTCTTTAATTTGAAAGTGAGCGCGGGATTTTGTATTTTGTTTTAGACAGTATTTTTGATCCTATTTCCCTGCGAACACTTTATATCCCTTCAACCTTTTCATTATGGATGTGTTTGATTATAGGGCTTCGCGTACCCTTAATACTGATGGTGTGTTTGTGGCCACAAACACAGACACAGAAATTGGAGGCCTATTTCTTAGATTGCGAAACCTGATGGTCACTGAAATACACCTCCAATGGGATACAGCTTTCCTGGACCAATACATCAGTGAAAGTATGGTCCCACGTAGTCTCAGATGGGAAATTCACCCCCAACAGGGGGAGGCTGACTTGGAAGCCTGGTTTAAATATTATAATGAGGCAGGCCTTAAATCTTTAGGATTTATCAACTCTAGGAAGCAGTCTAAACTAGCGGTTATTGACCAGGAAGTCAAAGATATTAAAGACAAACTTTTACCCTTTAAAAATTCTGCTGAGTATCAAAACCTATCATCCAGCCTTAGGACCCACCTTGAAAAAGAGGACCAAGACCAGAAACTCAAAAAACAGAAAAAATACTCGAGGGACATTGAGGATTATAAAACATCCAATGTATTTAAGTGGCAAAAAAATGAGGTCCCCTAGGTTGGGGCCACCAATGAGAACACTTACACCTCCTCTCATCCTGGTCAAGGACCTGCTGAGGGGCTCAAGCCTTTGAGCCACCCCAATGATGGACACAGGAGGAGATCGTCACACAGACCACCTCCCACCTGGAGAAGAGAGAACACTAATGAATACTGTTCCCCTTCTTACCACCAACATCAAAGACCCTCTGAGATCAGGGGTGGGGGGGTCCGAAAAGAGGACGCAGCCCCCAACCTCAGTGGGCTTATAACACCTTCCAGCACCAGTATGACCAAGGTCACAATCGACCTAGGCCATATAAAACACCATATGTGAATAGACCTTACAGTCAATCACCCTCCACCACATTATCCTATTGTAACCTCAAATAGGTACTCCCCTCTCTACGATGAGGAACAACACTTTTCATATTCGGAAGGGAGATATGATATCAACCAATCCCCCTTCCGGTACAACTCTAATTCCCCTCCCCCACCACGGGTTTTTCCCTTGGCCAACCCCTCAGGGAAAAGGGGCCTGGACACAAGAGAGGGACCAGAGGGGGGCAGAAACACAAGAGAAGAGAAAAGGGTGCGAACTTAACCCCCTCCACAGGCATTTTTAATTTGAGTAGGAAAACTCTTACCCAGGATGAAACTAATGTTCTTAACAGGGGTCTCAAGTTTGCTTTACCAAAAAAACTGAACAAGTTTGAAACCTTCATTGATGTACAGAAATTCATTAGGAAAATCAATATACAAAGATATCTCATCACAAACCCAATTAGGTCTACTTTAATTAATAACCCTTCGGTACATTCAGGTCTGAGTAACCCTTCTACCTTCAATCCTCCCGGTCCCACAGCTCCTTCCATCAATGTTTTTAAGGATTTGGTCTTACGGGATTTAGACAATATGTCTGTAAAAAAATGCTACACCTCAACTTCCCTTAAACAAGGAGTAGAAAGTCTGTGTGATAATAAGGACCTGATTATCAGACCGGCCGATAAAGGGGGAGGTATAGTAATTATGGACAAAAGTGACTACATGATTGAAATGAACAACATTCTCAGTGACACAGATACATACCTACCTCTAGCTTCCAACCCCACCAACAAATATAAGGGGGAATTAATTAAATTAATCAATAAAGGATATAAGAACGGGATTTTAAACAAAAAAGAAAAACAGTTTCTTGTCCCCATGTGCCCTAGGATTCCGGTAATATATTTCCTACCCAAAATCCACAAAAACATGGAACACCCACCTGGTCGCCCCATCATTAGTGGCAATGACTCTATTACCTCTAGAATAGGGAAATATATTGACTTCTATTTACAACCACACGTCATTAAAATGCCCTCATACCTTAGAGATACGAAGGACACTATTCGGAAATTAGAAGACATTCAACTGCAGGATGGTGACATCATAGCTACGGCGGATGTCTCCTCCTTATACACGAGCATCTCACATGTTCTGGGACTCAAGGCAGTTAATCATTATCTTATGCAAGATGCAACCATACCAGACTTACAAAGAGAGTTCATACAGAGCTTGGTGGCGTTTGCCACAAAACATAATTATGTTTGGCATAATAACCAGTTTTACTCTCAATGAAAAGGTGTGGCTATGGGGGCCAAATTTGCCCCCAGCTTGGCCAATTTATTTATGGCCAAATGGGAGGAGGATGTCGTCTATGCCCATAATAGACCGAAATTGGTTTTCTCTTCCGTTCACTGACAGACGCAGCAATTCTTATGACACATGGGGTTATGCTCATCCTTCTAGGAGTAGCCTAGGCAAAACAAACAAAAGTGTAGGTTGGCCCCTCCCAGGGGGCCGTCCTCACCTTAGCATATAATCCCCCTGCTCTGTACAGCACACCAGTTTTTATTTGCCTAGTGCAAGGAGTAGACCTGGTTCCCTATGGGATCTGCGGTCTCCTGAAGATTCATCTAAGGAAGACTGCTATCAAGAAGCTGGCTGGTGGTATAGAGGATATCTCGAATCCTAATCTTTCCCCAGTCCGGCCGACACTATGCGATCCCCCTTAGGGGGGCCCACCGCATAGCGCCCGTTCCGTGCGGGCGGCCAGTGGCTAAAACCCACTAGAGCCCAGTGACTGGTTCGCCTGTCCAGTGGCCTGGCCAGCAGCATGCCTCCTTGTGGGGAGGTAGGTCTGCTCCGGGTGGCTACCCGATGCACCCGTCGGATTGGTGAGTGAACCCCTCTTCCCCCTAGAGGCATGGAGAGAGGGCACCTCGGCAGCTCTGTGGCTGCCAGCCGGTGGGGGTCTGTTAGAGGCCTTCTCCCCCTCCCCCCTCAATCCCCCGCAGGCACCTTTGCACTAACCGTTCGAATCTGCACCGACCGTCAGGAGCAATGTGTTAGGTGGGTCGTGGCCATTGGATTTTGGAGCACCGCTCGTTCATGGTCGACCGCATGTGTGTAATGGCAGCATCCATTGTTTGAGAACCATGTGGTTTCCAGCCTGCTCTCTGGCGGCATCCAGTGGTCGATTGGGAGAACTGCAGTCCTTGTGCAGGAAGTCCTTAAAAATGGGTGTGGGCTTCCGGTTTTTGCTTAGTCAGCATGGCTGACACACTGTAACAAGCTCCTGACGTGCAGCAGTTCGTGGGCATTGCTCTTCGGTTGGAGTGCTGAGGCATCAAACAGCAAGTATAGCTGGCACTTCCTGGGTGCCGGTAGCGGTGGGTGTAATCCGCCCGGGTCTCCCTGGCTGATTTGTGGGGTAGAAGTGGTGGTTACACAGCGGGGGTGCCGGGCTGAGATGTCAGAGGCCGGCAATTCTATGGCAGGTATACCTGCAGATCTACAGTCCACCCCAGGATCATTAGTGTCCTTGGAACAGCTGAGGGCGGTGTTTGGGAAGTTCTTTCCCCGGGCACGGGTGCCCGTTCCGAGGGGCCCCCAGAAGCGCCCACCCCCTCCTCTTTCCTCAGGGGAGGATTCAGATCTAGAAAGCGCCTCAGTGGTCACACCTGTGGATCTTTCAGAGGGTGAGCCGCCCTCAGAGGGCGAGGAGGATCAGGAGGCTCCTAGTTCGCGGGATAAAGCGATAGTGGAAGCACTGATCACTGATATTCGCGACTATGCGACTGGACCAAGCAGGGGAGTCGCATGAGTACACATATGTTTGTGGACCGCTTAGACCCCCTAGGTCCCCTAGGGCTTACCCTTATGATCAGGTGTTTGAACAGGCAGTGTTCAAGGAATGGCGGAAGCCAAGTTCCTTGACTTTGCCTAAAAGCTTTGCTGTCCGCTACCCCATTGAGGAAAGCTTTACTAAGAGATGGGCTTCCCCGTGGTGGACCCTGCCGTGGCTCGTGTGAATAAGGCAACCACCATCCCCTTGGAGGGGGTCTCCATCCTTTAAAGAGGCAGCCGATCGCCGCACAGACACAGTATCTAAAGCACTATTCTTGTTGGCTGGGTCAGCGATGCGGCCGGCGCTAGCAACTGCTATGGCGGCACAGTCTCTTTGCGAGCACGCTGCCGCTCTGTGCACTAGTTTGTCTAGTGAATGTGCACAGGCTGAGGTACAGCGGATGCAACATTTGGAAGAAGGTCTCCGCTACATATGCCATGCGACTTTGGACCTTCTTCCCATATTGTCAAAAAAATAAATGTTTTTGTTTTTTTTCAATTGTTATCAGGCGGATGCTGTGGCTCCGCTCTTGGTCGGGCGACCAGGCTTCAAAGAAAGCTCTGGCAGACCTGCCCTTTCAGGGAGAGCGTCTGTTTGGCCCACAATTGGATAAAAATATTAAGGATTTACGGGAGGAAAGAGTGCTTTCCCTCCAGAGCCGCAGTGGCGAAATCACCGTCGTAGGCAAGGTCCTGTCTCTTCTGGTCAGAAGAAGGTTTTTCGGGCGCCCAGCCCAGCGGGCAAGGCCGGGAAGGCGTTTACGGGCCGCAACAAGGGGCCCTGGCAGCGTAAGCCCGAAAAAGCGGAGGACAAGTCTGCCTCCGCATGATGGGTGGCCCCCACCCGCCTCAGGGGTGGGGGGCCGGTGTCTGGGGGTTGCAAGCAGCTCTCTGCCCCCAGAAAAGTCCTTCCCCTCAAACGGGAGGCTTCTGCAGAAGCGTCAGGAGGCGCCAGTCAGGCGCTCAGCAGACAGAAGTCATCTTGAACGCCGGCTTGCCGGCTGGAGTACCTGCGTCTGATGCCGGACACGGTACAGCCTGGGGTGTTCCTAACACCGAGCAAGCTTCTAATGCTTTTGGCAGGGCAAACCCTGTGATCGCACCAGTGGTTCTCCTTACGGTTCTGTATATGGGTGTTGGGGCTCAGGAGGTCGACTTGCGAAGCGATACCTTATGCCCAGAACACTCGGCTCCTGCGGAGGGCAATTTAGTCGTGGTGGGACAAATCTCCTCTAAAGGCTCTACCACGGGTCGTACGAGGGGTAGAGGCGGAGGAAATCCCGACAATCCAGGTAGCTCCGGCTTGGCCCCGGTGTCCTTGGTATACCGGCGTAGTACGGATGGTAGCAGAGGTTCCGTGGCGGCTTCCGCTTCACGGGGACCTGCTGTTTCAGGGGCCCATCTTGCATCCTGCTTTACCCTCGTTGGCTTTGACGGCTTGGCTATTGAGTCCCAGGTATTGAGGGATAGGGGTGTCTCTGACTCCGTAATCCCTACTATGATAAAAGCACGTAAGAGTTCCTCACGTAAGATTTAACGTAAGAGTTCCTCACGTAAGATTTATCATAGGACCTGGAAGGCCTACATTACCTGGTGCGAGGCAGGGGGTTGGAACCCCCGCTCTTGTAGAGTATCCAGAGTACTGTCGTTTTTACAGCAAGGTCTGGACAAGAACCTGGCGTTAAGTACGCTTAAGGGGCAGATTTCGGCCTTGGCGGTTCTTTTTCAACGGCCCTTGGCGTCTCATTCATTGATCCGTACATTTGTACAGGGGGTACGTCATGTGGCTCCTCGGATACGGTCTTTGGCACCGTGGGATTTGAATTTGGTGCTTTCTGTGTTGCAGAAACCGCCATATGAAAGGATTAGGGACATTCCCTTACAGTTGTTGTCGCAGTAGGTGGCCTTTCTGGTAGCTATCACATCCGCCAGGCGGGTGTCGGAGTTAGCAGCATTATCCTGCAAGTCACCTTACTTTGTCCTCCATAAGGACAAGGCAGTTTTGTGACCTTCCCCTTCGTTTCTTCCGAAGGTGGTTTCTTCCTTTCATTTAAATGAGGATATTGTTCTCCCCTCATTGTGCCCGCACCCATCACGTCCCAAAGAAGTTGAGCTGCATTCTTTGGATGTGGTGAGGGCCTTGCGGTGCATTTAAGTTCTACAGCTTCCTTTCGGAAGTCTGATTCTTTATTTTTGCTGACGGAAGGGTCGCGCAAAGGTATGGCGGCCTCGTCAGCTACCGTGCCTCGTTGGATACGGAAGACCGTGACTCATGCATATGAGATTCGGGGTAAGGTTCCCCCGTTTCCAGTCACGGCTCATTCCACCAGGGCAGTTAGTACGTCCGGGGCGTTTAGACACCAAGCCTCGGTGTCTCAGGTGTGCAAAGCGGCTACTTGGGCCTCAGTGCACACGTTT
>BLSH010326276.1:179014-194720 GCA_018402905.1 Glandirana rugosa | reverse complement strand
AGTCATCCGAACTTCTTCCAGTATCACTATTGTGCCGGTCATGACTATAATTATAGGTTCAGATTTTTCACCCACTTTTTAGACTTGGATATTAATATCAGTACTGGCCGTGTTATCACTATGACCTTCTTCAAGCCTACTGACAGGAACAGTTTCATTCCTACGGATAGTTGCCATCACAAACCATGGTTGAGGTCCATACCCAAGAGCCAGTTTATTAGACTGAGGAGGAACTGTTCTGATATTAACACGTTCACGGAGCAAGCACAGGTTTTAAAGAAGAGATTTTTAGAAAAAGGCTACATGAATAATGAACTGGACGATGAGATAAAGTCAGCCATACGGATCAACAGGACTGAGTTGCTGGCGGATAGACCAAAAATTCAAAAACACGATGCAAAATGGTCCTTTTTTACGGGCTATTCCATCCAACACAAGCAGATTAAAAACGTTATTAATAAACACTGGGCAGTTCTGCGCAACGACAGAATTCTTGGCCCCCTACTCCCTGAAAAACCGCATGTTGTATATAGAGGTGTGCCTTCATTTAGACACAAGCTGGCACCAAATGTGGTTGATCCTCCTAAAAAATTGTCTTTCTTTCAGGACCTAAAAGGTTATTTTAAATGTCAGAAATGCCGGGTCTGCAAACTCAATAAATGCAAAAATAGGAGGATCCCAAGTTTTGCTTCCACAATCACTGGACGCAGTTACGATCTAAGATTCTTTAGCACGTGTGAAACAAAAAATGTTGTCTATCTACTGACCTGTCCTTGCAATAAGCAGTACATAGGGAGGACCACCAGAGCCTTTAATGTCAGGGTCAATGAACACATAACTAATATTATCAAGGGTAAAACCAATCATAGTGTTCCCAAACATTACCTTAAGTACCATAACCGTAACCCTGAAGGGACCCTTTACCAGGTCATAGACAAATATGTCCCCCCTTGAAGAGGTGGTTGGATTAAGAGGGGGGTCTCTCAACTAGAAACCTCCTGGATTTACTCTCAAGAGTTTTTACCCCCACGGAATGAACGTAGATTGGGACATCAACTCTTTTATTAATGAAGCTTAAACAGGGCGTAGGAATAGTCCCGGCTGTTCCCCTATGTTTACCCCTCATATAACCCACTACGATGCATGCCAGCATTTTTAATGTAGCCTTTCTTTTTATGGTATTTTAACATACATATTTTTTTTTGGCATTTTTATGTAGCCAGGTGTTTTTTATTTCTATCTAAATGTATACTACTCCTCTTTTATATAAAATATTGTTATTAGTTAACTCATTTTTAGCTATCATCTATTGTACAGCGCAGGTCGCTTCTTTGCCTGTGATTTGGCGTATTTGATCTGTATGCTTTTATTACACAATCTTACACGTTTTTGGTCCATATATACCTATATTGAAGCCCAACTTTTTTTGCATTTATCCTTTTTAATGTTTTCATAATTATTTGTACAATTTCAACTTATATGTTTTCACCCATTTGTCCCCAAAGTTTTTTCCATTGTGTCGCATTTGCACCCAATATTTACTTACTGTGTCCCCTTACACCATACACTCATAATTTTTCAACCAATATGGTATTTTTCTACGACCCCCCCTTCACCAGGGTTTTTACTCCCTCATACAGCAGAGCTACACTTACTCTCCCGCCTTTATATATATACTTTTGTGTCAACACTTTATTTCTTTATGGCACACATTTCCCCTTCCTTTTTTCTCGTTTCACAGGATTCGTCCATACATGCACGATTCGATTGTGCAGGATCCAGCCCAGCCCCTAGCGTCTATACGCCTTCTGCGTACACCTTTAAAGAGGATATGACGTGTACTACACATCGCGCCTATCCGTGTACGTTTTTGACGCATGTGCGTCATGACGCGGCTCGCCCCTCGGCACATCTCCTTCCGCGTCCGGGGCATAGGGAGTTTGGGCGGGCTCTCTAACTCCCGCGGCAGTCGCGGGACTTCCGGGTCTTTATTTTTATTTTTTTGACACAGTCGCTTGCCGTTTCACTCTCAATTTATATATCTGTCTCATTAATTTATATTCTCTATTTGATAGGATCCCTTTTCTCTTCACTATTTCACCATTCTATATTAATTAAAGCTTCACTTGCACACTTCCTCTTCTGGGGTAGGAATGAGGACTGAATGGTTAATGTATGAAATCGAGGCGTGGAACGCACGCCGGCCACGCTATTTTGAAGCCAAAAAATGGACTTCCGCTTTTCAGCCCCCTAGGGGGTGGTCATGTATTTTACTCATTTATTATAAATTGTAGCAGTGACAGGAGGGGGGAATACCCCAGATGACGGCTTTGGAGCCGAAACGCGTAGAGTTCCCCAGACTCCTTCTGTCACATTATTTTTACCATAGAGCTCTTTTTATCTATCTACAACGTGAGTATTTGTAATCCCTTATTTAAAATAAATTGGTATAATCGGTATCACACGATTGCGGATTTTTCCTTTCATTCAATATCTGTGGTGAGCGTTGGACAAGCCTCTGAAGTGTTGTCGTGAGGGAACTGGAGTTACCTACCTGAACAGGAATTCCCCCCCCCGGCAGTAGACATCCACGCAAGGACCACCTGAGTTAGACTTAACCTCCGTGTATGATCTACCAGAATCTGGTAAGCACACATCCATCACTCGTCAAGTGGATTTTTGCTGCAAAGTATATATATGCAGGTTCCAGGAATATTTGAAACAATATGGATTGCTGTTCTGGAAAACTTCGATTTTGATCCTGAGCAAGGTGTTCACATTTCCAGGAGTGTGCCACCTGGACTTTCTCATTTCTTTTACATATAGAACCTTATATTCATTTCTTTTGGCGCTGCATCTGTGTTGAATATAACCACACCCTGAAGTTGTCTTGATTTCAGCCTCTTCAATCCCTGAGAGATGGAAACAAGTGACTATGCAGATCTCAGACAACAACCACACCCTCCTCCTCCTTCACCCCAGTACATGTGCGGCCCTCACCTCACTACTTAGCCCAATTTTTTTGTATATGTAAGATGTTACGCCGCGAGAATCGTGAGAGAATCGTGATCTTTATTCTAAGCAAAAAAATCGTGATTCTCATTTTGGCCAGAATCGTGCAGCTCTATTCTATGTTAATAGTACATTGTATACCCCTGTATATTGTGGTCGTTAAGTTGCCCACCAATCATTTTTTGAAATTATCAATTCTCCCCGCTGAAACCATTGCGTGTGGAAGGGAATTCCGCATCCTTACCGCTCTTACAGTAAAGAACCCCCTACGCAGTTTAAGGTTAAACCGATTTTCTTCTACTTTTAGTGAATGGTAAATTTTTTAATTCCCTTTCACAGAAAAGTTTTTTCCCTATAGTGGGGTCACCAGTTCAGTATTTGTACATTGAAATCATATCCCCTCTCAATTCGTCTTTTCTCCAAAGAGAACAAGTTCAATGCTTGTAGACTTTCCCCATAGCTGAGATCCTCCAGCCCCTTTATTCATTTTGTTGCCCTTCCCTGGACCCTCTCCATTTCCAGCACATCCCTCCTGAGGACTGGTGCCCAGAATTGGACGGCATACTCGAGGTGCGGCCGGACCAGAGTCTTATAGAGTGGGAGAATTATTGTTTTATCTCTAGAATTAATCCCCTTTCTAATGCATGCCAGTATTCTGTTGGCTTTGCTTGCAGCAGCCTGGTATTGCATGCCATTGCTGAGCCTGTCATCAACTAGGACCCCCAGGTGCTTTTCCATCCTAGATTCCTCCCTAGGCTCTCCTCCTAGCGAGTAAACTGCATTCATATTTTTGGCACCCAAATGCATTATTTTACATTTTCCAACATTAAACCTCATTTGCCATGTAGTTGGCCACCCCATTATACATATACATAATAAAGGTTCTTTCTTGTAAACATATTTTTACACATTTGCATATTTAAGTGCATAGTCTGTGGTGCAGTGTAAGTGTGAACATTTGCACAGTACAGATGTTCAGCAGAAGATTGAGCCACTATAAGTAATACATAAGGAAAGGGGGTGTCATCATCCAGATGATTGACATGAATATAAGGTAGTTAGGACTGTCCCAGTAACAGTCTACCAAAAGGACTGAGGCATGGACTATTCCAACACCCAAGGATTCACATAAAAAAAATAAACATTTTATTGGATAATTACATAGTCTGTATACATACAATTATTTGAACTCAAAGAGTACAGTATTAAAAACAGACAAGATTTATCTCCTCAATGGTTGAGTCTTAGCTTGTGGTGCTCTGATGGAGTCAGAGATATATTTAAGATCCCTGCAGATTCCTACAAGACTCTACCAGTTTCGCGGGTAACCGCTTCTTCAGGAGGGTAGGAAGGGATCTGTAAAGATTAAATATCAAAAATATGCATTGTAACAGCCATAGAGAAATATCAAACATGATTTTACACTGGGATTTGGGTATATATGGCATAAAGCATCTGCTTACCTAAGTGCAGGTCAAGAGCAGGCCTACAGGCCAGGAGCCAGCCAGAAGGCTATCCCCCCATGGCGGACATGGGAGCCAGGGGAGGCACAGTAAATAAAATCTATAACAGAAGTATAAATTATCATTATATGTTTAGAACCCCCTACCAGGCAAGTTCCTTCAAAAACTGTGTACAAGTGTACCTAGAATTTATTCTGTTTTGAAGGCAAAGGGTGGTGGTCACAACAAATATTGATTTGATTTGGATTTCTCTTCTGTCCATTTACTTTCCATTTTGTTAATCGATAAAAAATAAACTATTACCACTTCTATTTTTGTTCAATGAATTTTTATTAAAAATTTTCAGTGAAGTACATAACATAGGCAAACAGGCAAAAAGAGAGCAATCAAATTACATGATACCCATATAACCAACATATAACCTAAAACAATTAATGGTAACATACAATAATCATAGTAACATAGTGATACATCAAGTGACATACTTGAAGTAAAACCTCGGAATTGCCGTGAAGTACGTTCAAAATAGCACTTGCATAGAAGGAGGGGAAATAAAAGGGGAAAACAATTAGGGAGTGAAGAATTGCACCTAATGGGATCATTTGGTAGTAGGGCTCCCTCGTGTTCGGATCAAGCCCGCCAGGTAGCCGTCACTGCACACCACCAATCATAAGCAGTGAGACATTTCCTGACTGGCAGCTGCACATACACACGCTGCCTATGATTGCAGTGCTGGCTTCCTGGCATCGCTATTTAGAAGTTACATATTGATGAGAGGGAAATTTGTGTGGGTACCAGATCATTCTAGGAGTCCATGCCTTATGGGAGAGGATATATGCTGCCCTGGAGGGGGACAGCATCCTTTCATATGTGCAATGGGTATAGAACCCACATTATGTTGGAAGAACTCCTCCAGTTGTCTATGGAGGTTCTCGGCATAAGGGAATGATCAGAAGATAAACGAGTTGGCTCGTCAGATATTAGGAGTGGTAAAATGGTGGTCCGCATTGAGGGATATGCAGATGGGATCATGGTCTGACCAGGATATGGTGGAGATATCAGAGCTGCACGTTTTTGGAGTAGTCATTTACCCACCAGAAAATAGTCAATATGTGAATAGGAGTTATGTCACTGAGAAGAAAGTGTAATCGCGTTCTTGTGGATGATGACAGTGCCAAACTTCAAAAAGGTCATTAGCGTGGAGGAATTTGGACATGGGGGATTGCAACCTCGGATGTGAGGAGGAAGAATTCAGTCAGGGACAATGTTAAAGCGCAGTTCCACCCTATTAAAAGACAGCAGCTACAAAAAGTGTAGCTGCTGACTTTTAATAATCGGACACTCACCTGTCCCAGGGTCCAGCGATGCAGCTGCCCGCAGCATCACTTGTCTCCCCCTCCCTTCGGCGGCGCCGGCATCACAAGTGTGAGCACCCGGCTTTGGTGCTGTGAATGACCGGTGTATCTTCTGGGACCTGTGATGGGTCCCAGAAGATCGCCTAGAGGGAGGAGGGGAAAGGTGAACTTCCTTCCGGTTCCGCGGCACCAGGGGAGGAAGTGGACCTGGGACCCTGTGAAAGCGGGGTCCCCCCCCAAAAAAACAAATGACATGCCAATTGTGGCATGTCAGGGGGTCACTGTCCTTAAAGCAGAAGTTCCACTTTTGGGTGGAAGTCAGCTTTAAAGTCCCAGCAGAGCATAACATGACCCTTTTGGAGGCATCAGTTTCATTTCATAAGCTTTAATTTGATGGGAATTGGGGGCATAGAGAGAAGCCATTGTATAAGTGACAGAGTCAATTGTGCAAACAAGAATTACGAAGCGGCCATTCAGGTCCAGTAGTTCGTCTGTTGAGCTGTATGCACTTTTCATTTATTAAAGCACTTCATTTATATCAGCTGTTCCTTTGCTCTACAAGCCTGCACCCGTCTGACGGCCAGCACACCTGATCCACATAGGGCCTGCTAGTCCTTGCGCGATGATCCTTTGCATCATTCAGGTCCAGACTGCTTTGCAGGAATTGAAAGGCAACGGTGTCATGTATGGCAATAAGCACACCTTTTTTTTTTTTTTTTTTATCCGGGCTGTTGGCCGTAGGGGAAGGTTTTATGTGTACACTTCAGAGCTGCTGTGCTCTGGAAGTGAGTCTCTTGTGCACAAAGAATGTCACATCCCTTCTTTACAGCTGTTTTCCACAGCTAGACTTTTGGCCGGGTGGTTTAAACCCTTAGTGTTAAGAGGCAGGATTTTAGGTCCCATTTGTGTGTGTGGGGTGCTGAGGTGGAGATGCTGTACTTACAGTTAAGGCGTGCATACAGTAGTTGAAGGGATAGATTGTCTTGAGGCCTATACAGATGAATAGTAAAGGTTTGGCACAAAAAAAGGGGGAAAAAAATCAGTCCATGTGCGAAAACATAAGAGTTCATATACTGAAGTTCATGTGGTGGATCAAGTTAGGATGATCTTTAGCAGTAGTGGCAGCTGTTCCAAGAGTAAGTCAACTCTAAAATAGAGGCCAACAATGATGAGGGAAAGGAAAGAAAGATAGAACTGACCCCACTGGCAGTACACTCTGCTGGATTTCATCAGGGAAAGTCTGAGGGAATTAAGGTTAAGGGTATCTGCACCCTTGTAAGGGCAGAAGGTTTTTTTTATCTTAATGCATTCTATGCGTTAAGATAAAAATCCTTGTGTGTGTAGCAGCCTCCCCAGCACCCCCCTAATTACTTACCCTGAGCCCCTTCTCTCTCCAGCAATGTCCACGATCCCCTCAGCCATCCAGTACACTCCTCTGATTGGCTGAGACACAGCAGCGGCATCATTGGCTCCGGCGGTTGTCAATCAAAGTCTGTCAGCCAATCAGGGGAGGGGGTGGGGCCAGGTCGGGGCTCCGTGTCTGAATGGATACACAGAGCTCTGACATGACTTGGGTGCCCCCATAGAGAGCTGCTGGCTGTTGGGGCACTTGAAGGAGGGAGGTGCCAGGAGAGCAGAAGAGGGGTCTGAGAAGAGGAGGATTCAGGCTGCTCTGTGCAAAACCAACTGCACAGAGGAGATAAGTATAACATGTTTGCTGTTTTTTCTTTTTTTTTTTTTTTTTTTTTAAATGTGAGCCTTTACAATCACTTCAACCACTTGCTTACTGGGCACTTAAATCCCCCTCCTGCCCAGACCAATTTTCGGCTTTCAGCGCTGTTGCATTTTGAATGACAATTGCGCGGTCGTGCAACGTTGTACCCAAACAAAATTTTTATCAGTTTTTCCCCACAAAGAGTGACAATTTTGAAAAAATAAACTATATTTCTTACTTTTTGCTATAATAAATATCCAAAAAAAAAAATATATATATAAAATTATTAATCGGGTTTGTCCAATATACAGGGTGGGCCATTTATATGGATACACCTTAATAAAATGGGAATGGTTGGTGATATTAACTTCCTGTTTGTGGCACATTAGTATATGTGAGGGGGTAAACCTTTCAAGATGGGTGGTGACCATGGCGGCCATTTTGAAGTCGGCCATTTTGAATCCAACTTTTGTTTTTTCAATAGGAAGAGGGTCATGTGACACATCAAACTTATTGGGAATTTCACAAGAAAAACAATGGTGCGCTTGGTTATAACGTAACTTTATTCTTTCATGAGTTATTTACCAGTTTCTGACCACTTATAAAATGTGTTCAATGTGCTGCCCATTGTGTTGGATTGTCAATGCAACCCTCTTCTCCCACTCTTCACACACTAATAGCAACACCACAGGAGAAATGCTAGCACAGGCTTCCAGTATCAGGTGCTGCACATCTCGTATCTTCACAGCATAGACAATTGCCTTCAGATGACCCCAAAGATAAAAGTCTAATGGGGTCAGATCGGGAGACCTTGGGGGCCATTCAACTGGCCCACGACGACCTAGTAATGGCGGCTATCTGCAATTTTTATCGGGACTGCGATATTGCAGCGGACATGTCTGACATTTTTGACACTTTTTTGGGATCAATGACATTTATACAGCGATCAGAAATTTTAATATCCACAGATTACTGTATAAATGTCATTGGTAGTGAAGGGTTTAACACTGAGGGGGCAGTGAAGGGGTTAACTGTGTTCCCTGGGTGTGTTCTAGCTGTGTGGGGGCTGGGCTGGTTGGGACATAACAGATCTAACTGATCCCAGTGACAGGGATCAGTAGATTTAGTATGCCCCCTGTCACAGAACGGAGAACCACCGTGTTTATATTGGCGGTTCCCCGTTCTGCAGCTCTGTCAGGTGATCGCGAGTCTCGAGCAGACATCGAGCCCGCCCAACCCGCGGGCACGCCCACGCAATGTGTGGCGGCCGCGCGTGCCACCGCCGAGTGTACACAGGAGACGACGTCCATGGACGTAGCCCCGGTAATTCAGATCCGCACTGGAGCCGTACTTTGGCTATAGCGCGGATCTGAAGGGGTTAACTGCTTCAGTGACCAAATCACTTTTTGCAAAACGGCACTGCATCGCTTTAACTGACAATTGCCTGGCTGTGTGACATTGTACCCAAACAGAATTTAAGTCCTTTTTTTCCCACAAATAGAGCTTTCTTTTGGAGGTATTTGATCACTGCTGTTTTTATTTTTTGCGGTACAAACTAACAAAGAGCGACAATTTTGAAAAAAAACAATATTTTTAAATTTTTGCTATAATACATATAAATAGCCACTGATTACTGTCTAAATGTCATGAAGTAGAAATAAAGGTCCATATGGCTGCACTCCAATGAAGATGCTTTTATTCAAAGATTAGTCCATGCAAAAATCAGATACAGAGGACAGGCAGCTTACGTGTTTCACACCTCTTGTCGGTGCGTAATCATAGCTAAACACTTGTGAAAAACAAAGACGTATACACATAAGTCACAATCCAAGAAAACAGTCACCATGTGAGGCAATCAAAGTAATTTTCTGAGTTCAGCCGGAGTCAATCAATGAGGATGAGAGGCAGCTGAAGCCAAAAAAAATCCTGTGTGGAGAGAAAGGCTGTGTCCCCTTGTTATGGAATTTCTGGCTCTTGATGCTGGAGTGATGCCCACATGGGAGTATTTGAGGATAAAAAAAGTGATTAAAATATGATAAAAACAAATATTTGTGTAAAACATATGTATGCATACACATGTAAAAAAACAGCCAAATCGGAACAATAAGTGCAGAGATGGTGGAAAAAATTCATGAGATAGTTTTTCTCCCCCAATAAAAAAACATCTCTTAGGCAGCCAGTGGCCCTCCTATAGAAAACACTTGTATAAAGAAAAATATGTCTGTGATGCATATAAAAATCTGATGATGTAGGGAAAAGACACTATATTGTGCAAAAAAACCTTATTTTCTCATGAGATGTATTCCGAGTTAGGTGGTTAGTGTGAACCTCAATTTCTGGCATTGCAGCAAGAAGTTCATGGGCAGGATGTAACAGGTTATGTGAGTAACTTCTACAAGGACACATTATGTGTGCATGCGAATGAAAATATCACCTCATGCTCACATATACCCACATCTAATGTGGGTATGAACATCTACACTTCACAAAATGAATATATATGAGAACGCTGTAAAAGATATATATAATGGTGGGCAAATCCCAAAGTATGAGTGCATAAACCAAATATGCAAACAAGAAATGGACAAAGGAGACTGTTCCACATATATGTTATACATATCATTAATGCAAGAAAATCATACCCATACTAGTGTACAACCATATATGTGGGTAGAAAATAGTATAAGATGATAGACTATGTATGAATAGTCATATTGGAGATAAAGAAGAGAAGGAGAAAGAGTGCAAGATGTGGGGTGTACTAGTGGCGATGATGAACTAGAGTATACATATATATGTTATGTTATTTTTTTTAATTGTGTTTCTTTACTTATACTTGGATGCAATTCTCTTTGGTTAGACCAATAACCCACATTGAGAAAAGGGACACTGAATAACACTAAAAAGACACAAGAGGAGTGATTCTTATTCATAGAAGTGGGATACGTCCCACTCAAAATTGAGGCCAGCTGGCTTTCTACTGTTAAAATAAACGATCCAATATACCTCTTGTCTACACAGGATTTTGAACATATCTCCTCTGGTTGGAACATTAACGTTTTTAACAGCTTGGATCACTAAATCAGAGGTGTCTTTCTGATGCTGTTCGTTCCAGTGCCTGGAAACATTGGTGGTGTGGTTCTTTTCTATATTGTATAAATGGTCATTGACACAGTCCCACAATCTGCAGGTCCTCCGACCAACATAATGGATGTTGCGAGAAACACAAGTAATAATGTATACCAGGAATCTGGAATTACAATTAACGAATGAAAGGATGTTTGATCTTTTATTGGTGGGACTAGAGTGGATGGTGTCACCCCTAAGGATATGAGGACAAGATGGACATCCATTCAAACCACATGGAAAGGTGCCTTTGAAGGTTAACCAATGTAATCGGGATTTATGGCTGGAGAAGAGGCTAGGTGACAAACCTTTTCCAAGGATAGGTGCCCGGCGGGACACGGTTTTAACACCCTTGGACAGGATTTGCGCGTAAGTGGGATCCTTAGAAACGGCAAATATTTGAGGACTATATTCTTGACTTTATTAAATTCAGTGCTAAAAGGGGTTGAGAAGACTGGTACATTGCTATCAATACAGAAAGATTTATTACTAATTTTACTATTCTGTTTTATTTTTTTCTTTTAGCAAGCTTTCTCATGGGGTCTTTCAACAACACTCATAGCTCTAGATAGAGATGACTTAGAGTAGCCTTTGTCTGTGAAGCTATGGACCATGTCCAGAGCATCTCATTTAAAATAGGTTTCCACATTGCAAATTTGTTTTAGTCTTAAAAGCTGTCGTGTCGGGATGCCTCTAATAGTGTGTTTTGGGTGACTTGAATCTGCTCTAAGGAGGGCATTCCCGGCTGTAGCTTTTCTAAAAAGATTGGATACTATTCTATTGCCAACCCGCTTTAACCGTACGTCCAAAAAGTTGATGGAGATGAGGTTATAATGTCCCGTGAAGTGTACATTCAAATCATTGTCATTCATATAAGATAACAGATTCTCTAAACATACATCCTTTGGGGAAACAATAAGAAGCAGGTCATCTATATAACCACAATAAAAGAAAGTGTCAACACGACGGGGACCACCAGAAGCATATCTTCTACTATCCCATATAGAGATTAGCCAGGGAAGGTGAAAATTTTGCCCCCATAGAGGCCCCGCATTTCTGCAAATAATGGTCCCCGTCGAACATGAAAAAATTGTGGGTAAGAAGATATTACAGACTTAGGAGATTAAACTCCTAAAGTTCCAGAGACTATCCACTGTAGTTGGACAAAAAGAAAGAAATGGCCCTTAACCTCAAAGAGTGGGGTATTGAGGAGTATAAGCTAGTGATATCACAGGTCACCCACTGCATATTGTCACTCCACTGGAAATCTTTCAGCTTACTTAAAAGATGTTTCGTGTCCCTGAGATAACCTGCTAAATTGACCACAAGGGGCTGTAGCTGGTGGTAGACCCACTGTCCCAGGCGTTCATTGAGGGAGCCAATGCCGGCGACTATAGTCTACCCACCAGCGGTGTATACCCCTTGTGCACCTTAGGAAGGTGATGGAAGATCGGCATTATAGGGTACTCAGGGACAAACATCTCTGCTTCTTTAGATGTAAATATACCAGCTGTGACACCTCTATCAAGCAGGTACATTGATTCTCTCTTGTAAGACTGGGTGGGATCACTCCTAAGGTAAGTATGTATCTGAATCAGGAAGTTGGCGGATGTCTTCCACTCTGTATTGTCCAATACAACTACTGAGCCCCCTTGTCAGCATTTCGAATCACCACACTATCATCATCTCTAAGTGTTTTATAGGCCTCCTTTTCGGCATCTGTGTGATTGTCACATGTGTGGTTAAGTGAAAGTCTGCTGGCAAGATGAGTCAAATCCCTCTCAACTAGTTTTTGATATAAATCCATATCCTTGCCACATGAGACGATAGGGTAAAAGTCAGATTTAGGGTTGAATGAGTAGGTCTAATACCTGGCTGGACGGGGCAAGGATCGGTTTCAGAGGATAAGTCAAATAGATCATTGAATGCACAAACATCTCTAAATAAACAGGGAGAGGGAGGAGGCTCACCAACCGTAGATTCTGGGGATGACAGATCGCTTGATTGGGATTCACCAAAATAGTGTTTCTTTAATGTTAGATTATGCACAAACCTATTAACGTCCAAAATGGTGTTAAACAGATCAAAATGGTTAGTTGGGCAGAAATTGAACCCCTTTGATAAAAGGGACATTTCTGCACTGTCCTGAGAGCGTTGATAGATTTATGACATTGGTGATCGCTCTAGAATCCGTCCCCAAAGTGGATACCGGTTGTTTCCAGCATCGCCGACACTTCTTCCCTCCTCGCCTTGTTTTCTTGTGGATTTCTTCTTTTTCTTTTTGTTGCCAGGCACTGGAATGAACAGCATCAGAAAGACACCTCTGATTTAGTGATCCAAGCTGTTGAAAACATTAATGTTCCAACTAGAGGAGGAGACAAGTTCAAAATCCTGTGTAGACAAGAGGTATATTGGATCTTTTAATTTAACAGTAGAATGCCAGCTGGCCTCAATTTTGAGTGGGATGTGTCCCACTTCTATGAATAAGAATCACTCCTCGTATGTCTTTTTAGTGTTTTTGTCAGTGTCCCTTTACTCAATGTGGGTTATTGGTCTAACCAAAGTGAATCACACCCAAGTATAAGTAAACAAACACAATTAGATAAAATAACATATATATGTATACTCTAGTTCATCATCACCACTAGTACACCCCTCATCTTGCACTCTTTCTCCTTCTCTTCTTTATATCCAATATGACTATGCATACATAGTCAATCAACTTATACTATTTTCTACCCACACATATGGTTGTACACTTTTATGGGTATGATTTTCTTGCATTAATGATATGTGTAACATATATGTGGAACGGTCTCCTTTGTCTATTTCTTGTTTGCATATTTGGTTTATGTACTCATACTTTGGGATTCGCCCACCCTTATATATATTTTTAACAGCGTTCTCATATATATTCATTTTGTAATTTATATATTGGCGCCCCATTTGTGTAAGTGTAGATGTACATATCCACATCACATGTGGGTATATGTGAGCATGCAGTGATATTTTCATTTGCATGCACACACAATGTGTCCCTGTAGAAGTTACTCACATAACCCGTTAAATCCTGCCCATGAACTTCTTGCTACAATGCCAGAAATTGAGGTTCAAACTAACTAGCCGCTCGAAAGACATCTCATGAGAAAATACGTTTTTTTTTCGCAATATAGTGTCTTTTCCCTACTTTAATACATCAATAGATTTTCATATGCATCACAAACATATTTTTCTTTATACAAGTGTTTTCTATAGGAGGGGCACTGGCTGCCTCAGAGATGTTTTTTATTGGGGGAGAATTAATTATTTCCACCATTTCTGCACTTATTGTTACGATTTGGCAGTTTTTTTACATGTGTACACATACATATGTTTTACACAAATATTTGTATATTTGTTTTTATCATATTTTAATCACTTTTTTATCCTCAAATCCTCCCATGTGGGCGTCACTCCAGCATCAAGAGCCAGAAATTTCATAACAAGGGGACACAGCCTTTTTCTCCACACAGGATTTTTTGGCTTCAGCTGCCTCTCATCCTCAATGATTGACTCTGGCTGGACTCAGAAAATTGCTTTGATTGCCTCACATAGTGATTGGTTTTTTGGATTGTGACTTATGTGTATATATGTCTTTTTTTTTCATAAGTGTTTAGCTGTGATTAAGCTCCGACAAGCCGTGTGAAACGCATAAGCTGTCTGTCCTCTGTATCCGATTTTTGTATGGACTAATCTTTGCATAAAAGCATCTTCATTGGAGTACGGCCATCCGGACCTTTATTTCTACTTCACGGCACTTGCATACTGAGGCAGCACCCATATCCTTTGGGGGAGGTGAATGCACATGGAGCTGTCACTTTGAGTGGCTATTATCCTACTGTCTAAATGTCACTGGCAGGGAAGGGGTTAACACTAGGGGTTGATCAAAGGGTTAAATATGTTCCCTGTCAGTGTGTTCTAACTGTGTGGGGGCTGGAATGACTGGGGGAGGAGAGTGATCGCTGCTCCCATATACTGGGAACATACAATCACTCTCCTGTCAAAACGGGTATCCACTTGTTTTCATTCATGAATCCCCGTTCTGTCACTACGGGGGAGCGATCGCGGGTGGCCAGCAGACATCGAGCCCACCCCACCTGCTGATTAGCTCCCCCGCTAGCGTGTGAGAGCACCCACAATACTCGCTCCTGCACCCGCCATCAGGTGACGACGATTCATGCAGGAGAGCCATGTTGCCGCCATCGAGCCACAGTGGGCGGTCGGCAACTGGTTAATCTACCACCCCGCAGAGGTGACTTTGACACTATATTGCTCCAAAAAGAAAAAATGTGGGTGTATATATTAAATACACTGATCCCCTCCGGCTTAAATACCAAATGCAATTTTAAAGCCTTTTTGGAGCAATGAGAGGACCTTATCACTATAATGACTGCAACTGTTTTCTAAGTATGAACCCTGTCGTTAATATTTCCTCTCTCTTAATCCCTTATCCAAAGCTCATGATTAGTTTTTATTTACCCTGTTTTTATCTATCAATTGTCTTTCCTTGCTCTCTCTCTATTTTCACTTTACTTTTTGCATCATCACTGGGGACTGTAATAAGCTATATTTAAAATATTTTTTTAACCACTTCCTTACTGGGCACTTAAACCCCCCTCCTGCCCGAACCAATTTTCAGTTTTCAGTGCTGTCGCTCTTTGAATGACAATTGCGCGGTCGTGCGAAGTTGCACCCAAACAAAATTTGCGTCCTTTTTTCCCCACAAATAGAGCTTTCTTTTGGTGGTATTTGATCCCCTCTGCGTCATTTCTGATCACCGCTATAAACAAAAAAAGAGCGACAATTTTGAAAAAAAACCAATATTTTTTACTTTTTGCTATAATAAATATCCAAAAATAAAAAATAAAAAAACAAATTTATTCATCAGTTTTGACCGATATATATTCTTCTACATATTTTTGGTAAAAAAAAATCGCAATCGGCGTTTATTGATTGGGTTGCGCAAAAGTTATAGCGCCTACAAACTATGGACATTG
>BLSH010326276.1:154089-175483 GCA_018402905.1 Glandirana rugosa | reverse complement strand
TCCTCTGAGAGTCATATGCTAGAGACGTATACGCCTACTAAATGATAAATGGGATTGCTTGGGGCATTATAGTGAGGGCTTGGAGTACTTCCTTAAACGTGTGATGCCCCGCTAGAGCTTGGAATTCTAATTGAAGCCTTTTAGACTTCGCTACCCGTAGCACGAGGGGTGACTAGAGGACAGGAGGAATTTCCGTCGTAAGGCGAAGTTTACCCGTTTGTTTCGGGAGGTGATGAAATATTACGGGGTTCGTTAGGGTAAATAGTAAATCATCCGCATATGCAGAGATCGTATACTGAGAGTCTCCTATTATAATGCCAGTAATGTCAGGGTTCTTTCTTATTGTACGGAGGAATGGTTCTAATGTGAGGGCAAAGAGGAGTGGCGATAGCGGGCACCCCTGCCGCGTCCCGTTCAATATCGGGAATGGCGTTGACAGGTGTCCGTTTGCCTTAACCTGCGCCGAGGGTCTAGCGTAGATGGCGGCGATCCAATTAAGGATCGTTTCTTTAAGGCCTATATGTCGGAGAACTGAGAACATGTAGTGCCAGCTCACCCGATCGAATGCCTGTTGGTGGTATATTTTTATCCGTTTTTTTTCTTTAATGCTATAAATTTTTCAATAAAGATCCCCTATTTAAAGTAGCTTGGTCCGTGATAATTGCTTATTAGGTGTGGTTTTCTCCACCTGTTTGCTAGTTGTTATATTTTTTTTTGATTACCTGGATCACACCTTGACTGGTGAGTCTGCATCTTCGGGAATGTGGGGTTTATGTAGCAACCAATAACCTCAGCATATACATTTTATTTTGAAAAAGTTTATTGGATTTCAAGAAGATACAAAATACACATTATACAGTAAGTAAGTAAGGGAAGGCCTTACCTGAGGTACATAAAGAATAACAATACATCATCTGATACATAGCCAAACTTGAACCCATAAGAAGATTAGCTTCATAGTACGAAGGGATGCGGGGCCAACCCCAAAGCCTCCGCCCGACACCCCATTTGGGAGCAAGCTGTGTCTGAAGGAGGGAGGGGTCGTGAACCCCGCATGCCCGCCTAACAGCTGACGGGCTACGAACCAATAGGAAGAACAAAGTTAAAAAGAACAAGATAATACTCTTGGATCCGATTGACCTCAGGGGGTCACTTCCCTAAATAGATGACCAAAAATAAACAAACAAACCCTAATAAGAGAAAAGCACTAGGAAAGAGAAGGAATAGAAAGTCAGGAAGGGAGAGAAAAAAGAAGAGGGGGGCTCCAGGGAAGCCCTGTCTATCAGGAGAGGTGAACAATTCACCCGGGCAGATTGAGGTAAGTCCTCCAGGGTTCCCATATTTTATCAAATTTAGATGACGTGTCTAGCAGTATATTTGCAAATTTTTCTTGGGTCATAATCCATGTGATTTTCCTCTTGGCAGCATTGAAGGAGACCGAGGGTATCTTCCAATCCAAGGCGATTTCTGGATTTTGTGGAATTGCCTGGCCTGTAATCTTCCTTAGCATCCCAAAGATCCTATTCCAGAAGCCCCTGATCCTAGGACACTCCCACCATGTATGGAGGTATGAGCCATGGAGATTGCAGCCTCTAAAGCAAAGTGAGGGGGAGCCCGGGAACATCATTGAGAGTCGGGCTGGGACCAAATACCAGCGCGATATCACCTTCGCGCTAGCCTCCATCAGTGGAATGTTAACTATTCCTTTGAAGGAGTGTAAGAAAAGAGAGAACCACTTATCCGCATCCCAGGACATACCCAGGTCCCCCTCCCAACCTTTAGCATACGGAGGTTTCTTGGGTTGATCCGACAGATGCATATATAATGGAGATGCCCCCTTCTTGGCTTTAAATATTTGAGCACCGTTGCTCGTAAGGGGTAATGGACGCTAGGGTCGGTGCAGCTTTCCAAACAGAAGCTATGAAATGGTGGATTTGTTGAAAACTGAACTTTTCAGTGGGGGGCATGTCTAAGTCATCAATACAGTGCTTCAGGGAAATAGGACCCGAGGGAGATAGGAAATTACCGATTCTGTATAAGCCCTTGTTGGTCCACCACTCAAACGATCGGATGTCTTGACCTGGAGGAAAGCGGGGGTTGTTAAACACATGCTGCAGGGGGTGGAAGGATGAGGCCAGGTTGGAGGGCCTAAATAGAGAGTCGCAGAGTCCCACTGAGTGAGAGAGCGTAGGAGAAAGGACCGAGGGTCTGGATTTGGGGGGCGCCCATACTAGGTAGTCAAGAGTGTTGAGGGGTACCGCCTGCCTCTCAATCGCAACCCAGTCTGGTCTATTGGATCGAGCGTAAATAATGGAGAATTGTGCTAGTTGGGCTGCCTGATAGTACTTCCATAGGTTAGGGACCCCCAACCCTCCCTGGTTTCTTTGTCTAAAGACAACTTCTGCCTGGCACCTGTAGCCCTTGTTACCCCAAATTAATTTTGATTTGAGATTGCAGTTTGTGCAGATGTGTTTTTTTGATCAGGATAGGAAGGACTCTAAATAGATAAAGGATCCTTGGCAGGAGGGTCATCTTGATTGAGTTAACTCTTACTAACCAAGACAGGCTCAACCCCCCCCACCAGTTAGTAAGATCTTCCGTTAGTTGTTTGAATAAAGGGGGGTAGTTGATGCTATATAGCCGGTCCATACTGGCTGCTAGATGAACACCCAGATAGGGGATGTGGTCCGGTTGCCAAGCAAAGTGGAACCGGTCCCAGACCTGTTGCATGACCATCTCCGACAGATTGATATTGAGGGCAACCGATTTAGCCAGGGCCGTCTTTAACACAGGGCAAATGGGGCATATGCCCAGGGCCCTGTCATTGTTGGAGGGCCCTGCCCTGCCCGACTCTTGAGCCCTGCACTAACCGTTGGAGTTCGGCCACCTCCGGCGCTTGTTACATGCTGTCTGACTGGTTGCCTGTCACTTGTATATACAGAAGCGCTGCTTCTGTATTTACAAGGGACAGTGCTCCTCTCCCCCCTAGGGGCCGCTCTGATCCATCTGGTCTGGTATATAGTGACTGATGTATGAGAGAAGAGGAGGAAGGGGGCGGGGAAGCTGCACAAGGGAAGCTGCCTCTGAGAACGGCAGCCTGCAGGAATGTCAGACAACACGCTATGTGAGTACAACACAGAAAAACTCTGGACTAGAATCCGGTGGTTGGAGGGGGCTGGTGGAATGGAGCTCTGCACTGGAATCTGGGGGGGGGGTCGGGAAGGAGAGCCATGCACCCCTGCACTGCACCTACCTCACCCCTACATCCTGCACCCATCTCACCCTGCACTCTGCACCCACCTCACCCCTGCACTCTGCGCTCACCTCACCCCTGCACTCTGTGCTTACCTCACCCTGCACTCTGCACCTACCTCACTCTGCACCCACCTCATCCTGCACTCTGCACCCACCTCACCCCTGCACCCACCTCACCCTGCACCCACTTCACCCTGCACTCTGCACCCACACCCACTATATTCTGCAGCTACCTCACCCCTGCACTCTGCACCTACCTTACCCCTGCACTTTGCACCTACCTCACCCTGCACACTGCACCTACCTCATCCTGCACTTTGCACCTACTTCACCCTGCACCTAACTCACCCTGTACTTTGCACCTACTGCATTCTGCACCTACCTCACCCCTGCACTCTGCACCTACCTCACCCCTGCACTCTGCACCTACCTCACCCTGCACTCTGCACCTACCTCACCCTGCACTCTGCACCTACCTTACCCCTGCACTCTGCCCCACCTTGCCCCTGCACTCTGCACATGGTGCACCCCTGCATTCTGCACATAGCACACCCCTGACCCCTGCACTTAGCGCACCCATAAGCCTTGCATGTAGCACACCCCTCAAATCTGTACATAGCACACACCTGCACTCTGTACCTAGCGTACCCCTGAACCCTGTACTATGTACATAGCTCACCCCTCAACACTGCACTCTGTATATAGGGCACTCATCAACCCTGCACTCTGTACATAGAGCACCCCTCAATGTTAGTGCAGTTTGGCCACGCCCACAATTTGATGCAGAAGTAATGATGTACAGTAACCTCTAGCAACCAATCAGTGAACAATAATGATTTGCAGTAATCACTAGAAACCAATCAGTGAGCAGAAATGATGTGCTGTAACCTCTAGCAACTAATCAGTGAGCAGTAATAATATGCTGTAACCTCTGGCAACCAATCACAATTGCTGCCTGATCTGCTGCAGTAAACTCATTATGAGTCTAGCCGCTAATTACTGTATGTCTCAAAACGGGGGGCCCAAGAAAATGTTTGGCCAGGGTCCAATCAACATTAAAGACGGCCCTGGATTTAGCCATGTTAACTTTTAAACCCGAGGCCTCGCCAAACTCCTGTAGTAGGTGAAGGAAGCTAGGGATCAAGACAAGGGGAGAGGAGACGAACAGTAAAAGATTGCCTGCAAATAGGGCGCATTTATGCGTGTGAGGACCACATCTCACCCCCCTTATATCAGGATGCTCCCTGATAGTGATTGCTAAAGACTCAATAGCGATGGCAAAGATCAGAGGGGATAGGGGGCAAGGTAGTTGTGTAGCTTAATGCGAACTCTAGGGTTGGAGTACAGGGCTTTAAGAGTCTGTAAAAATCTGGGACCAAACCCCCATCGCCCCAAGACCTCAAAAATATAGGACCATTCAACCATGTCGAATGCTTTCTGAAGATCTACGGATAGCACAAACCCCTCCTGCGGGGGACCACCGTCCGACCCAGATCTAAGGAGCGAAATGAGATCCACTGCTCTGCGGATCTGATCGGGGCCTTGTCTCCCAGGGATGAAGCCTACCTGATCCCTATGAATATATTTCCCTATAAAGGCAGACATTCTATTGGCTAGGATCTTGGTTAGGATTTTTAAGTCATTGTTAATCAAAGAGATGGGCCTGTAATTACCCACATCTGAAGGGTCCTTGCCAGGCTTCGGAATGACTGAAATATTGGCCGAATTAAGGTCCTCCTGGAGAGAGTTGAAAAAGTTTGTCAGGTGGGGAGCTAGGATGGGTCCAAACTGTTTATAGTATCCAGTGGAGAGCCCATCCAGACCCGGTGCCGAGCCCTTTTTGAGATGTTTAATCACTTCCAATACTTCAGTCTCCGTAATGGGGTCTTCCAACGCTAGGCTATGTTCCCTGTTTAAGGTGGGCAGGGGGATCTTATCTAAAAGAAGGTGATGGGAAGGTGAGGACTCCGAGGCCTCTGACCTATATAGCTTGCCATAAAATTCATGAAATGTATCCATGATCCTGTGATGGTTTTGGGTGAGGAGCCCCAAAGTGCCCTTCACTTTAGGAATGAACGGTATTTCAGGGAAAGTCTAGAGGCCAGTTTGGGGCCTATATGATCTTTCTGAGTGTAAAAGTGGGCATTAATCCATTGGATCTGCTTCTCCGCTAGGGTAGTCAGGGCGAGATTCAAAGCTGCCCTGCCTGCTTCAAGCTGGGAATGAGATTATTGCGACGGGTTTTTTTTTGCGAGCCTTGGCAAGCTTGAGAAAGTCTCGCTCCAGCTTGTCCAGGTAATTTTTCCTTTCCTTCTTGAGTTTAGCGGAGAGGTGCATAATCTTATCCCTTATTACTGTTTTGTGGGCAGCCCAGAGGGTCATAGGTGAGACTTCAGGACTCAAATTCAGCCTAAAGTAATCCTTGAGATCCTCCCCTAGCAATGTGCACTGGACTGGGTTATTGAATATAGATTCTTTCAGACGCCAGTTAGGTCTTTGCCCTGCCCCCGCCTGGAACCGGAAATAAACAACTACCATCGAGTGGTTGGATAGTGGGGAGTCCCTTATTAAAGATTTGGATACTAGGGGAATTGAGGGAGCCCCCATAAAAACATGATCAATCCTGGCAAAGGATTTATGAGGTGCTGAATAATGGGTGTAGTCTCTTGTTTTCGGGTTACATTCCCTCCATACATCTACTAACCCTAGAGAGTGAAGTAATTTAGCGATCTTCAAGCTCCGTTTCGCGGTGGTCTAAGGTGGTCTAAAGCTGTGTTAGAATCCCCTCCTAGAATCACAGTCCCCTCGAAATGGGGGGAAAGGGAGCCCAGCATGGATCAGAAAAATTGGGCCTGACCGTAGTTAGAGGCGTAATATGAGACAAACGTGAAAAGGTGACCCCTGAGTTCTCCCACCAAGAGGATAAATCTACCCTCCGAGTCTCTGATAACCTGTCGAGATTGGAACCCCGCTCCCTCGGAGAAGAATATTCCCACCCCTCTCCTTTTATCTGGGGCACTAACCAGGAAGAATTGGGGAAATTTCGCATGTATAAATTTCAGGTTAAAATGATTGGGGAAGTGGGTTTCCTGCAGGAGAACAACCTCCAGATGCTGTGAGTGGGCAGCCTGAAAGTAATTTCTGCGTTTTAAGGGGGAATTTAGACCTTGGACATTGTGGGACGCTAATTTCAACAAAACTGGGGTGTCATGGTGGTTTCAAGGGTCTATATGCATCACTGTGGGTTGACTCACCTGTTCCTGTAGAGGATAAAGGGAGGAATTCACCACCCCTGGAGGGAGTGCCTGGGAACTTCTTACATCCATCAAGGGGGTGCTTTCCTGGAGCTTGGAGGGGGAAAAGGAACATAGAAAAACAGGGAAAAGAAAAAGAAGAAAAGGAGACAAATATTACAGAAAACAAGAGAGGTGGGGGGGGCGGACGATCGCCGTCAGTCCCCTCTAAGTCCGGAGGTAGGGGGCCAAAACTTAAGCCCCCATACCTCTAGGACTTTCTGATGCTATTTTGTGAAACTTATTAGCGCTGCACCGTTTTTAAACAAGTGTTTTTTACTGAAGCAGTCTGCATTTAGAGTGTTTACTCTTTCTATCCAATATGTACCTCATTCACCTGTGATATCGATACGAGCCATTGGTTGATGGTAGGATTTCGTTGAACCTGATCCAATCATTTGCTGTCCAGGGGAGATCTTTGTGTGTATGACCCTCTAGTAGAACTGGGGTCGTACATTGAGGTGAGCGCTGTGAATATTGGTGGTGGATTTTCTGAATGAAATTTTGAAATATTTTATGAGACTTTATGAACTTTCTAGCGCTGCACTGTTTGGATGGTAGAAGTGATTTGGGAGGCTGTCTGCGCCAGACCCTTGGAAAGCATTTTGGAGAAGGTTTTCATCATGAACCGCAAAAATTACCCCAAAATTCCCGGGGTGTGCGGGTCGGAAACCCGGGCTCCTGAGGGAGAAGAAAACATCTCATCCAATGTCCTCTCCAGAAGGGAAACCATAGAGGCCGGGGAGAGGATCTGGGGGTTGATGGGCTCCGGGACGGAAGGTCCTGGATTAAGGAGAATATGTGAGCCCCCCTCCGCTCCCGCCTCCTTGTCCTCCGAGTTATCTTTGTGGTTGGGGGAGCTCTCAGGGGTCTGCCCTTGAAACCCGGGTGTTTAGTTATGTCTCTCCTGACGGCCGCAGCGTACATGGGATAAGTTCTTAAGATATGGCCTCCTTTAGTGAATAAAAAAAGAGGGGGGGGCAGATAGATCGCCCTGGGCCGACTTGCACAATGAATGGGTGCACAGGAGTCCAGGGGTAGCAGAGAGGGAGATTGCCAGGGGACCAGCTATAGGGATCACAAAAGGCTGGCTGGAAGAGCTGCTGTCTCCCTGTTTCAGTGTGGGGGCTTGGGCCTTGTGCTCCCCCACACTCTGCGGGCTGTTGCTTAGTCCCCTGCTACCCTGCGTTATGGGGAAGTTTGCCTAGGAGAGATGGGGGACCCTGTATGACAGGGGGTCGCTGATGGAGAGGCTCCCAACTATCTGTGTCCCGTTACTCTGGGGAGCGTGGTATGGGGGAGTAGGCCTCAGCCTCTCCCTCTGGCTCTGTAATGTATCAACAGCGGTAACCTGTAGGAACCCCCCAGGCTCTTACAATTACCTTGTGCACCGTGTCAGGCCCCTCCGTAGGATGTCCTGTATGGGGTTCCTAGACCTCTGAGCCGCTTCAGGAGACCCGCGGGGCCCCGCGTGCTTGTAGGTCGCAGCCGCGGCCTCGCGTGACGGCCGCACCCAACCGGGTGAACTTTATCGTCCGGACAGGATCGCGGGGGCCTGTCGGACTCTCCTATCAATGTCCACAGCCCAGGGCCTCTTCGTTGTGGGGCGGGCGACCCCTCCTGTAGCTGCTGGTGGGCTGCTGGAGTGGAACAGGATGGAGATCCTGGATCACACCACCATCCCAGGCGACCGATGCATGCTCACTCCAGCATATACATTTTAGTGAGCCCATGGCATGCACCATTTGTTTGTCAACCCTACAATAGAACCACACAGAGAAAAGGGAAGCGCCATCTAAGTGCAGTAGGTTAAAGGCATATATTAAAAACTTTGGTGATAAAACTCACAAGATGGTGGATAAATATAGGCACATAAGCCTCCTTTTCCCATCCTGTGTTTTCATCCTACAGCTACAGGCCTGTAGCAGCCTGCCAACTCCCCCGTCACTGACGTCACCTCCTCTTCAATGTGCGCCTCATGCTGGTCAGAGGCATTTCCGGGATCCCATTCAGCGTCTCTGACACGGCCTCAGTGCCACTGCCAGCCGCCCCATCACTGTAGGATGAAAACACAGGATGGGAAACTGAGGCTGTTTCATACATGATATGCCTATATTTATCCACCATCTTGTAAGTTTTTTTCACCAAAGTTTTTCTTAAATGCCTTTTACCTACTGCACTTAGATGGCACTTCCCTTGCAGAAATGACCGGATGCGAATGTCCATTCAGGGAACAGGCAGGGTGGATGGTGCATTCTATAGAAGAGTCATAGGAAGAAAAGAAAATTATGAAAAATTGTAAAAAAAACAAGGCAAACAAAACATAGACAGCTGCGGTATATGCTGTGACTAAGCCACTGTAGGTAACCAATGGGGAGAGAGTCCATAAGAACAAGGCTGAGGCCCTGTATGGCATTGTCCAGGGCTAAGAGCTAGTATGTTGGAGGCTGAAAAAAAAAACTGTGAATGGTTATCTGTTCCTGCGCTGCAGATTTGTGCCAGGAGGGTGATACCTTCCCTGGAGGCTTATGTGTGGCCACTTGTGGTGGTGGCTCAGGTATGATGCCCCAGGTATGAAGAAGAGTTCAGCCTTTGTTCACGGAGGTAACATTATGTGACACTCCATTCCTTTCCACAGTGCATTTAGTGGGGTTGCCCCATTTATAGGGGATATTGTGATTACGACATGCTTTTCACTGTGGCAAGTTGTCTCCTCATATCCAGGGTGTTTTTGGAAAGATCTGCATACATTCGGATATTGGACTTTGCTAGGAGATGCTCTTTAATGTGAAAAATTGTATGCGCATGATGACATCCCACGGGATTGCTTCTGCCAAGTGAGGCAGACAGTGTATGCGGTCTATGGTCAAATCCAGAGGGGTTGCATCATGTAGGAGGGTACTGAACATGTCTGTGGCGTAACATTTTAATTAGTCTGATTCGGGGATCTCCTGCAACTTTAGGTTTACGCTGTGATCTGTCTTTTAGGTCTGCAATTTTTGCGTTCATCCACTGCCTTCTAAGCTATCATCATGGGCATTCACTAAATAATTTATTGGGGTGGTGATTTCTCCCATAGAGTCCTCTATGTGATTCACCCTCTGACCTAGTGATTTTAATTCAGAGAACTTGTGGGTCAGAGTGGCAAAATCGGCATACAGGGAATTCTGCAGTGATAAGAGCATTTCTCTCAGCAGTGTGTCCATCACTGGCTGATTAGACATAGAAAATGAGGCTATGGAGGATCGGTGGGATGTGTGTAATGGGGGCTCAGGGACAGTATGGCTCACCTCAGTTCCTTGTAGTCTGTCATCCAGGCGCATTCTGGCTTTAGCTGGACTGGTACATAGCTGACTGGGCGATGAGGGAGGATTCGGTGAAGAGCCTTCACTCTGGTTTCCTTCAGCCCGAAGCTGGTAATCCAGCAGATCCATGTAGTGGCTTGTTAAAAGAGAGAGGGGCCGGAGCAGCGGCGCCACCTTGTCGGAAAAAGGTTGTTCATTTCTGTGGGCGCCGATCACCCTTCCGCTTCCTGGACATTGCAGGGGTGTGCCTGTAGGAACTGGGCAGGTCCAGCCCTAATTGCCCCAGAGCTAGGCTCCTATGCTGCCATCCAGTGGGCGCGCTGGCCATGCCCCCACCACTTATATTTCTGAAAGCATTTTTAAATTACAATATTTTCTCACACCTGTCTAAAACTTTTGCATAGTATTGTATGCATCTAGATTTTTATATTTTTTATATACAGGTGCATCTCATAAAATTAGAATATCATCAAAAAGTTAATTTATTTCAGGAACTCAATTAAAAAGGTGAAACTCCTATATTTTATATACAGTATCTCACAAAAGTGACTACACCCCTCACAGTTTTGTAAATATTTTATATATTTTCATGTGACAACACTGAAGAAATGACACTTTGCTACAATGTAAAGTAGTGGGTGTACAGTTTGTATAAGTGTAAATTTGCTGTCCCCTCAAAATAACTCAACACACAGCCATTAATGTCTAAACCGATGGCAACAAAAGTGAGTATACCCCTAAGTGAAAATGCCCAAATTGGGTCCAATTAGCCATTTTCCCTCCCCAGTGTCATGTGACTCGTTAGTGTTACAAGGTCTCAGGTGTGAATGAAGAGCAGGTGCTTTAAATTTGGTGTTCTCGCTCTCACTCTCCCATACTTGCCACTGGAGGTTCAACATGGCACCCCATGGCAAAGAACTCTCTGAGAATCTGAAAAAAAGAATTGTTGCTCTACATAAAGATGGCCTAGGCTACAAGAAAATTACCAAGACCCTGAAACTGAGCTGCAGCATGGTGGCCAAGACCATACAGAGGTTTAAAGAGGAAGTAAACCCTGATGGGGTTTATTTCCTCTATATTCCCCTGCAAAGTAAAAGCATAATGGGCTTCTATGCATCGCATGTGTCACTTACCTGCAAATAAAGCCTGCGATGTATCCTGTGCAGGCAGCGTCCATCTTCAGCCCCTCTTCCTTTCGGGGCCGCGATTCTGGCTCTGTGACTGGCCGGAGTCACGGGACGTCACTCCCGCGCCAGTCACGGCAGGAACGAAGTGAAGAAATGGCACAGCAGGCCGTTTCTTCAGTGCGCATGTGCCGAATGACGTCGGCAATGCAAGTACACTGTATATCTCCTAAACCATGCAGGTTTAGGAGATATGCAGGGAACCTACAGTTAAGCCTTATTATAGGCTTACCTGTAGGTTAAAGTGGTTGTCACGGGTTGACAACCACTTTAACAGGACAGGTTCCACTCAGAACAGGTCTCGCCATGGTCGACCAAAAAAGTTCAGTGCACATGCTCAGCGTCATATCCAGAGGTTTTATTTGAAAAATAGGTGTATGAGTGCGGCCAGCACTGTTGCAGAGGTTGAAGAGGTGGGGGGGTCAGCCTGTCAGTGCTCAGACCATACGTTGCACACTGCATTAAATTGGTTTGCACAGCTGTTGTCCCAGAAGGAAACCTCTTCTAAAGATGATGCACTAGAAAGTCTGCAAACCGTTTGCTGAAGACAAGCAAACTAAGGACATGGATTACTGGAACCATGTCCTGTGGTCTTATGAGCCCAAGATAAACGTATTTGATTCAGATGGTGTCAAGCGTGTGTGGCGGCTTCCAGGTGAGGAGTACAAAGGCAAGTGTGGCTTGCCTACAGTCAAGCATGGTGGTGGGAGTGTCATGGTCTGGGGCTGCATGAGTGCTGCCAGCACTGGGGAGCTACAGTTCATTGAGGGAACCATGAATGCCAACATGTACTGTGACATACTGAAGCAGAGCATGATCCCCTCCCTTCAAAGACTGGGCCGCAGGACAGTATTCCAACATGATAATGACCCCAAACACACCTCCAAGACGACCACTGCCTTGCTAAAGAAGCTGAGGGTAAAGTTGATGGACTGGCCAAGCATGTCTACAGACCTAAACCCTATTGAGCATCTGTGGGGCATCCTCAAATGGAAGGTGGAGGAGAGCAAGATCTCTAACATCCACCAGCTCCGTGATGTCGTCATGGAGGAGTGGAAGAGGACTCCAGTGGCAACCTGTGAAGCTCAGGTTAACTCCATGCCCAAGAAGTTTAAGGTGGTGCTGGAAAATAATGGTGGCCACACAAAATATTGACACTTTGGGCCCAATTTGGACATTTTCACTTAGGGGTGTACTCACGTTTGTTTCCAGCGGTTGAGATCTTAATAGCTGTGTGTTGAGTTATTTTGAGGGGACAGCAAATTTACACTGTTATACTAGCTGTACACTCACTACTTTACATTGTAGCAAAGTGTCATTTCTTCAGTTTTGTCACATGAAAATATATAAAAAAATATTTACAAAAATGTGAGGGGTGTACTCACTTTTGTGAGATACTGTATGTATAACACCATGTGAATAGACAAAATATATACAAAATGACAAACATCAGGAATATCAAAACTGAAATGTAAAGAAAATATGTATATACAATGAAAAAAAGGAAAATATAAAAAAATGGATAAACAAAAAAGTAATGGCAAATATATACAATGAAAAATAATGAATATGAAATGAAAAAGAAAAATATAAAGACCAAACATGGCAAAAAATGACAAAATTGAAAAATAAGGATAAAGAATAATGAAAAAAATATATAAAAAATATTAACCAGTTGCCGACCGCATAGCGACTATAAGCGGCGACAGCGTGGCTCAGTCCCGTGAATCACTGACTATAGTTCTATGTGTGGGAGATGCCTACATCACCGTTTGCAGTTCTGACCATTTGTTCGGTATGTTACCCCTTTTTTCTGTTGCCATGGATGTTCCCTGCTGTTGTGCACATTTCCATCTTGCACTACAACTTGGGGCAGCCACAATATCGATGGAGGATTCTCCATCTCCAGGAAGGCGAACTGGTCGTCCGCTCTGTGTTTACATTTGCTGGATCAGCTCTTTGACTGTGGTCCAGGTCTCCCCAGGTTTCGTGGAACTGGCAGACCATCTCATCCAGGACCTTCAATGCAGGTGTGCGGCTTCCTTGGATGCAGCTCCATTGCTCATAGGCCTTCTGTCTTACCTGTTGTGCCTGTTTCCTGGCTTCAGTGTTGGTCTTCGGTCCAAACTTCTAAGGAGGCCCAGGCCGTTTACTCTTTCAAGGTGAGTGGCCCCTTGGTGCCTACTTGGCCAGCAACCTCGAGGATCCTATGGGTGGGAGGTGTTTCCTCTCTCCCATTACCCAGGACGAGGAAAGAGCCAGAGTTGTAAGCGGGGTTTGTAGAGATTCTAGCCCATCAAGGCTCCTGCGGTTAGCACGGGCGCTCCTGGTCTCCCAGGCTGCTCAGCTCGTATACGTTCTTTCCTCGGCATGTGGGCTATCCCCCTCTCATTTTCAGGGTGGGGTGGTTGCCTTCAGTGGTTTTGCCAAACCATGGCCCTCTTCGCCTTCCAATGACGGGTTCATGGTCTGTTGTGTCAGTCTACATGATAGACTTTGTTTCCAATCTACCAGACGTTTTCCTTCCTTTCAGCCTGCCACTTGCCCCTTCCTGTCTGCAGGCGCTGTATGGGGTGGTGCAGGTTTTGCACCTTCGGGGCATAATAGCCCCGTTCGGAGATGGAAAGGTTCCAGAGCTTTTGGTTGTGCAGAGGGCAGGAATCTGTCCGATCCGGATCTCTAGGCCCTGCATTGCCTTGTACAGTGCTTGAAAAAGTATTAGTACCCCTTGAAATTATCAACATTTTGTCATGTTGCAACCAAACCCGTAAATGTATTTTATTAAGATTTTGTGTAATAGACCAACACAAAGTGGCACATAATTGTGATGTGGAAGGAAAATGACAAATTGTTTTCAAAATGTTTTACAAATAAGTATCTAAAAAGTGTGACGTGCATTTGTATTCAGTTACTTTGTAGAACCACATAGTCTTTTTGGGTATGTCTCTACCAGCTTTGCACATTTATAGTGACATTTTTACCCATTCTTTGAAAAATAGCTCAAGCTCTGTCATATTGGATGGAAAGCACCTGTGAATAGCAATTTTCAAGTTTTGCCACAGATTCACAATTGGATATGGACTTTGCCTGGGCCATTCTAACACATGAATATGATTTGATCTAAACCATTCCATTGTAGCTCTGGCTGTATGTTTAGTGTCGTCGTCCTGTTGGAAGGTGAACCTCCGCCCCAGTCTCAAGACTTTTTTGCAGACTCTAAGAGGTTTTCTTCTAAGATTGCCCTGTATTTGGCCCCATCCATCTTCCCATCAACTCTAACCAGCTTCTCTGTCCCTGCTGAAGAAAAGCATCCCCACAATATGATGCTGCCACCACCATGTTTCATGGTGGGAATGGTGTTTTCAGGGTGATGTGCATTGTTAGTTTTACGCCACACATAGTGTTTTGCTTTTAGACCAAAAAGTTAAATTTTGGTCTCATCTGACCAGAGCACCTTCTTCCACATGTTTGTTGTGTTCCCCACATGGCTTCTCCCAAACTGCCAACCAGACTTCTTATGGCTTTCTTCTTGCCACTCTTCCATAAAGGCCAGATTTGTGGAGTGCACGACTAATAGTTGTCCTGTGGACAGATTCTCCCACCTGAGCTGTGGATCTCTGCAGATTTTCCAGAGTTACCATGAGCCTCTTGGCTGCTTCTCTGGTTAATGCTCTCCTTGCCCGGCCTGTCAGTGTAGATGGACGGGAAAGAAAGAGCGGTATGCTGCTCCAGATGAGTATGATGTCCAAAAGGACTGGGTATTAGCCCCAGCTCACATCCATAGTAGTAGAAACAAAAAGAATTTGGCTGCACACCATCGCCGGTCCAACAATGTTTATTGAGACTGTACAAGTGACTGCTACAAGGACACAGACAATGCGTAAAGGTTGATGCGTTTCACACTGACATTGTGCTTCCTCAAAACCTAAGGAAAACAAAATCAACACTCCTTAACCGCTTGCCGACCAGCCACCGCAGTTTTACTGTGGCAGGTTGGCTCGGCTGTGCGAATCGCCGTCATGGTATGTCAGCGATGCATGTGTAATGCACGGCGAGCGCGCTCCGCCGGTGCGCCTGCACACCCGCTGCGCGTGCCCACGGATCGGGCAACTCTATATCCACTGGCGACCCACGATTACCTACTACAGAGGCAGAACGGGGATCTGCCAATGTAAACATGGCGCGTCCCCGTTCTGTCAGGGGATATGACAGTGATCTACTTTTCCCTGTCATCGGGAACAGTGAGATCTGTCATGTCCCTGCCAGCCCTGCCCTCACACAGTTAGAACACACCTAGGGAACACATTTAACCTCTTGATCGCCCCCTAGAGTTTAACCCCTTTCCTGCCAGTGACATTTATACAGTAATCAGTGGCTATTTTTAGCTCTGATCACTGTATAAATGTCCTTGGTCCCAAAAAAGTGTCAAAAGTGTCTCATCTGTCAGTCGCAATGTCGTAGTCCCGGTAAAAAATCGCAGATCGCCGGCAATACTAGTAAAAAAAAAAAATTTAAGATAATAAAAATGCCATAAATCTATCCCCTATTTTGTAGACACAATAACTTTTGTGCAACCCAAGCAATATAGGCCTATTGCAATTTTTTTTCCAAAATATGTAGAAGAATATAAACTGATGAAGAAATTAGATTTTTTTTTTTTTATTATAGCAAAAAGTGAAAAAAAAAAGTTTTTTTATTTTCAAAATTGTTGCTCTGTGTTTATAGCGAAAAAAAAACGCAGAGGTGATCAAATACCACCAAAAGAAAGCTCTATTTGTGGGAAAAAACAGATGTCAATTTTGTTTGGGTACAACGTCGCTTGTTAAAGTGACACAGTGCTGTATCGCAAAAAATGGCCTGGTCATTAAGGGGGCAAATCCTTCCGGGGCAGAAGTGGTTAAATAGGACCTCCCCCACCTGTCATGGGCTGCAAGTAATCAAATATGTAACATAACTGGTATTACAGTTGTAAAATTACTGGATCTCAAATTCTTTTTGGTTAGCTGAGGCTCGGAACTTGTTTCTCCCCAAGATATGGTGAAGTTTTGAGCCTCAGCTAACCAAAAAGAATTTCAAATCCAGTCATTTTACAATTGTAATATCAGTTACCTTATATTTTAATTACTTGTAGCCTATGCTACAAACATTACAGTTGGGCTCATAAGTTTACATTCCCTGGCAGAATTTGATTTCTTGGCCATTTTTCAGAGAATATGAATGATAACACAAAAACATTTCTTTCACTCATGGTTAGTGTTTGGCTGAAGCCATTATTATCCGTCATCTGTGTTTACTCTTTTTAAATCATAATGACAACAGAAACTATCCAAATTACCCTGATCAAAAGTTTACATACCCCAGTTCTTAATACCATGTATTGCCCCCTTTAAATTCAATGACCGCTTGAACTCTTTTGTGGCATTTGTGGATGAAGCTCTTTATCTTTTCAGATAGTAAAGCTGCCCATTCCTCTTGGCAAAAGGCCTCCAGTTCCTGGAAATTCTTGTGCTGTCTTGCATGAACTGCACGTTTAGATCTCCCCAGAGTGGTTCAATGATATTGAGGTCAGGAGACTGAGATGGCCACTCCAGAACCTTCACCGTATTCTACTGTAGCCAATGACAGGTCAATTTGGCCCTGTGTTTTGGATCATTGTCATGTTGGAATGTCCAAGTATGTCCCATGTGCAGCTTCCGGGCTGATGAATGCAAATGTTCCTCGAGTATTTTTTGATAACATACTGCATTCATCTTGCCATTAATTTTGACCAAATTTCTTGTGCCTTTGTAGCTCACACATCCCCAAAACATCAGCAATCCACCTCCGTGTTTCACAGTAGGAATGTTGTACCTTTCATCATAGGCCTTGTTGACTTCTCTCCAAATGTAGTGTTTATGGTTGTGGCCAAAAAGCTCAATTTTGGTCTCATCACTCCAAATGACTTTGTGCCAGAAGGTTTGAGGCTTGTCTCTGTGCTGTTTGGCGTATTGTGAGCGGGATACTTTGTGGCATTTGCGTAGTAATGGCTTTCTTCTGGCGACTCGACCATGCAGCCCATCTTTGCCTCCTTATTGTGCATCTTGAAACAGCCACACCACATGTTTTCAGAGAGTCCTGTATTTCCCCTGAAGTTATTTGTGGGTTTTTCTTAGCATCCCGAACAATTTTCCTGGCAGTTGTGGCTGAAATTTTAGTTGTCTACCTTCAACAGAACTCCTCATTTTCCACTTCTTGATTAGAATTTGAACACTGCTGATTGTCATTTTCAATTCCTTGGATATCATTTATATCCCTTTCCTGTTTTATACAGTTCAACTACCTTTTCCGGCAGATCCTTTGACAATTCTTTTGCTTTCCCCATGACTCAGAATCCAGAAACATCAGTGCAGCACTGGATGAAAGATGCAAGGGTCTGTCAGGAGTCCAGAAACTCATTAATCTTTTATACACACACATTAATTACAAGCAAACAGTTCACAGGTGAGGATGGTTACCTTTAATAGCCATTCAAACCACTTTGTGTCAACTTGTGTGCATGTTATCAGGCCAAAATCACCAGGGTATGTAAACTTTTTATCAGTGTAATTTGGGTAGTTTCTGTTATTATGATTTAAAAAGAGTAAACACCGTTTATTGATGATAAATGGCTTCAGCCAAACACTAACCATGAGTGAAAGAAATGTTTTTTGTTATCTTTTATATTCTCTGAAAAATGGCCAAGAAATCATAAATTCTGCCATGGTATGTAAACTTATGAGCACAACTGTATGTGGGTAGGGCTACAAGGCGACTTAGGGCTCATTTCTATGAGCACATCTACAGTGTGGAGAAAAATGAAACAACCAACATAGCCAAACCTTTTAAGGGGTGTCATGCTGGGGATATTTCCACTATGCATTTCCAGGTGATTGAAAGAGTATGTGCCCCCAAGAGGGGAGGCAATGTTTTCCGCTTATTGTGCCAAAAGGAAGTGTTCTGGATATTCCAGCTCCAGATTCGCATTCCCTCCGGGCTTAATTTTGAGGGGGATGTGAGCCATTATTATAATTAGGCTTTTTATGGTGATCCCCAAGACTGGTTGAGTACTGATAATATATTCTTATCACACCGGTATTGCAGACCATTATCCTTCGCAGATTGATATAGATATATGAAACAGATTAAGAAAATGACACAATTGGCGCTGCCGTGAAAGTGCTAGGTGCTCAATGAATAAATAAATAAAATGTGTCAGTATTAATACATGATAACCCCAGTGCAAAGTGTAAAAAACGTTCTAAAACCGGCTGCTGCCCTGTCACGACCCTCAAAGGGAGGGTAAAAATGAAACAATATCAGAAAATGACCAGATTAGGCGCTGCCGTAAACTATAATTTATATTTTATATTAATTGCACCAATATGTCAACCACTGCTGATGGTAGAAACACAAATAATATGCCAAACCTATTCCAGTGACTTTCAGTGATACTTATAGACAATGTGAAATACCAAGATAAGTGAATCACCCTGTGGATGAATATTTAAGGTATAGTAAAACACCACCTTGTGCCCGTGTCTATCTGTTACGGACGGGCTGCCGTTTGAAGAACCGCCGGGCAATGTTTGTGTTCCGTTTTAAGTCCATAAGTCAATCCGGGTACATACAAGGGGAGACAAAGCATATGGTGTGCGTAGGTAATATCGTAAAGCACCTCAGTGCCTCTGTGACTTACATGTATTGAGAAGTCAGACGAGCGTCTACGGCGGCTGTGATTAGTTCACCGAGGGATCTCCGTATAGCTTCTAATTCAGAGGATGAGCGTTGTGACGTCTCAGGCTCCGCCTTACGCGTTTCGTCATCCGACGTCCTCGGAGGCGACACCATATTGCTGCACCCACGGCCTTATCTACCCTCCTGGTTACTAAGTAACCAATCACTCTTAGCCGGCGGCCATTTTTTAGGAGATAACTCACGCTCATTTGATCATCCTTCATTGACCATCGATTATTCGATCACCAAGTGTTTATTAAGTAAAAAGTTAAAAATACTTAATTCAAAAATATGAGGAATTTAAGAACGATGTGTGATATAAAACAAGGCTTCAGTTCAATTTTTGACTTTATGGCCACCTATCATGGCTCTACAAACACAAAATATATATTTTCTATAAGGAATTTTTTATGTAAATGAGACGTCACGACGCTCACCCTCTGAATTAGAAGCTATACGGAGATCCCTCGGCAAACTAATCACAGCCGCCGTAGACGCTCGTCTGACTTCTCAATACATGTAAGTCACAGAGGCACTGAGGTGCTTTACGATATTACCTACGCACACCATATGCTTTGTCTCCCCTTGTATGTACCCGGATTGACTTATGGACTGAAAACGGGACACAAACATTGCCCGGCGGTTCTTCAAACGGCAGCCCGTCCGTAACAGATAGACACGGGCACAAGGTGGTGTTTTACTATACCTTAAATATTCATCCACAGGGTGATTCACTTATCTTGGTATTTCACATTGTCTATAAGTATCACTGAAAGTCACTGGAATAGGTTTGGCATATTATTTGTGTTTCTACCATCAGCAGTGGTTGACATATTGGTGCAATTAATATAAAATATAAATGATAGTTTACGGCAGCGCCTAATCTGGTAATTTTCTGATATTGTTTTGTTGATATAGATATATACTCTATTGATTTTTTTGCTCAATCTTGAGTTCCACACAAATTTTGAGTGCATGATTTCTCAACAAATTTTACTATAGTTTATTTGCATTTTATTTTGATTCTCACTGTTTGTAACGATTCTCTTTCAAAAGATTTTTATTGGTTTTATCAAAAGATACATAAAATGAAACAATTCAATGGTGCATTAGTAGACTAATATGAGGACAAATAGGCCCAACTGGGCTGTCTATTGACAGTTGTGTGAAGTGAGCAGAGCATTCACTAAATCATTCTTAAAGTGAGTGAGCAAGGGGGGGTTAACTCTGTGTGATAAGACAATATCAAGAGGCGGATCACTGAGGCCAGAAATAGCCTCCTAATCCAACATTAGAGGGATCATGCTTTGGACAAGGAGGCTCCGACCTCCCCCCCTTCAGACCAAGAAAGTATATGAGTAGAATTTTCATATAGATGGAGAAAGTAGCACTGAGAAATGTTGGTCATAGTACAGGAATCATTCTGCTCAATGAGGAAGAACACATGAGAACAAGGTCGTCTTGTCTAAAGTCAAAAGTGGAGACATGGTATAGAGTAAGAAAGATAATAGAAGGGAAGGTAAAGAGAGAGAAGGGGAGGTTTCAGCGGGTCAGCTGGACTTGGGAATGTTGTGTGAATATGGCCCCTGGGTATAGGGGTAGATTGGAATATTTGGCCCTGGGCTTCCATATAATTTTGGTTTTGTCTAGGAAAATACTATTTTCTCCTGGGCCATGATCCAGGAAATCTTGCGTTTGACCGCCAAGATGGGGACAGTGATCTTTTTCCAAAATTTAGCTATTGTGATTTTAGCGGCCAGAAGAATGAAGAATACCAATACCAAAAGTATTTGTCTAATTTATCAACCTTGTGGTTAAGTAGGGCATCCTCTGGGGTCTGAGGGACTGGGGAGCTGGTGAGATGGCAGATTAGGGAAAATATTTTGTTCCACAGGCTGCGGATTCTTGGGTAGGACCACCAGGTGTGGTACATAGTACCTGTATGGTTACATCCCCTTAAGCATAATGGGGAAGTGTTCGGATATATCTTGCCGAGAACATGGGGGACTCTGTACCATCGAGTGAAAGCCTTGATGTTGGCCTTGATGAGTGAGATATTTAGAATCCCTTTAACCACTTATCCACCGCGGCCCTTTTTTACATTTGTTGGTTACAAGTTAAAAACAGGTTTTTTGCTTGAAAATTACTTAGAACCCCCAAACATTATATTTTTTTTCAAACACCCTAGAGAATAAAATGGCGATCGTTGCAATACTTTCTGTCACACGGTATTTGCGCAGCGGTCTTTCAAGCACGATTTTTTTGGAAAAATTTCACTTTTTTGAGTTAAAAAAATAAGACAACAGTAAAGTTAGCCCAATCTTTTTGTATATTGTTAACCAGTTCCCTACCGACGTATAGTAAAATGACGTCGGCAGGGACTGGCCGTCGATCCGGGAGGACGTCATATGACGTCCTCCGCTTCTCGCCGCTACTGCGGGCCCGCACAGCGGCGATCGCGGATCGCTCGTCTGCCGGGGGTTGTGTCCCCCCCAGATCGGGATAAAGAGCCAATAAAATTGGCTCTTTACCCTGTGACCGGCTGTGTCCAATCACAGCCGGTCACAAACGAGCCTCACGTGCACGCGCTGCCGGTCAGGGACGG
>BLSH010326276.1:129549-143614 GCA_018402905.1 Glandirana rugosa | reverse complement strand
AGGTCGTACTTCTACGTAATGACCGCAATTTGACCCGTGAGTCTATAAGCAATACTCTAATAGCATTTTCAAGAACCTTTTTTGTGCGTCCGGTAAGTTGTCTCTTTGGCTGAGTGCCCAGTTTAACGCCAGTAATGCATCTTCATGCTGGATGATTGTGTACAAAGATGCTACGTCAGCTATCACTAAAAAGGCTTTTTGATCTTGAGTGAAGCTGATTCTTTTGATTTGTTGTAATAAATCCTTTGTATCTTTTAGGTATGCCTTGGTGCATGTTACACTTTCTTGAAGGAAGTGATCCAGATATTCTCCTGTTCTGGATGTTACCGAATTTATACCATTTACTATGGGTAAATTATACATGGATATTCACAAATATGTAAGGAAGGTAAATATAAAGAAATATATGATGTGCATGAAGGGCCTAAGTGGACTGAACCAAGCCATCCAAATACAGGAGTCAATAGTGGTCTAAAAAATAAATCGCTATTCAACCCACAAAACAGCTCCAACCACTGTGTGGAAGTCTTCAAAAACCTGGTATTAAAGGATCTAGAGAAGATAACACCGAGAAAACATGTGAACCCCAGGTATATAGAAGAAGGCATAAGAGCCTTGGAAAAAAGGAAGGATATAATAAGAAGACCGGCAGACAAAGGAGGAGGGGTAGTCATTTTGGATAAAGAATATTATCATACACAATTGGAAGAAATGCTAGCAGATCAACAGACGTACAGCAAACTACCCAAGGACCCCACAGCACAATGCAGGAAGGAACTGGAGAGCTTGATAGAATTTGGATACCAAAAAAAATTATAACGAAGAAAGAAAAAAGATACTTAAACCCGAGTTACAACAGGATACCAACTATATATACAGTACCCAAAATACATAAAAAACCCACACAACCGCCAGCAAGACCCATAGTAAATGGTATAAATTCGGTAACATCCAGAACAGGAGAATATCTGGATCACTTCCTTCAAGAAAGTGTAACATGCACCAAGGCATACCTAAAAGATACAAAGGATTTATTACAACAAATCAAAAGAATCAGCTTCACTCAAGATCCAAAAAGCCTTTTTAGTGATAGCTGACGTAGCATCTTTGTACACAATCATCCAGCACGAAGATGCATTACTGGCGTTAAACTGGGCACTCAGCCAAAGAGACAACTTACTGGACGCACAAAAAAGGTTCTTGAAAATGCTATTAGAGTATTGCTTATCGCATAACTACTTTTGGTACAATAATCCATTTTTTACACAGAAACCAGGCGTGGCAATGGGAGCTAAGTATGCTCCGAGCTTAGCAAACCTTTTCATGAGTCAATGGGAAGATAGAACCATCTTTAACACCAATAGAAAAGAACTAATCTTCTATAAAAGGTTCATAGGCGACCTCTTCTTTATATGGATAGGAACAGAGTCCACACTAAAGGAATACACCCAACTCCTGAATTCCAATAATCAAAATATTGTTTTGGACTTCTACTGGAACGAAGAACAAGTAAACTACCTAGACCTAACCATTATGAGAAAAGGAGACTACTTAGAAACAAAGGCGTACTTCAAACCAACTGATAGGAATGGGTACTTACCTATCAGCAGCGGACACCACCCTAGGTGGTTACAAAATATCCTAAAGGGTCAATTTACGAGAATCGGGAGAAATTGTACGTCTGATGAAGACTATGAAGTTCAATTACACACCATAAAACAAAGATTCCAAGAAAAAGGTTACAACACAGAGAGATTGGAAACACCAGAATAAACATCAAAAAAATGTTGCAAGAAAACTGCATAGGTGACAAAGAAAAAGTAGAAACAACAAGACATGAATGGGGCTTCATATCGGAGTATCATGAACAGTACAAAGAAATAGAAAAAATATTCTACAAACACTGGGAAATACTAAAAATGGATAAGACCTTAAGCAAAAGCCTACCAGAAAAAAACAGTCTTCATATACAGGAAAAATCAAGCATTCGGAGATAGAATAGTCAAAAAAATACTGGACCCACCCACCAAACCAAAGATGTTCTGGGAAAAACAAGGCTTCTATGCCTGCAGTAGATGTAAGGCATGCCAGCAAGTGGATGAGCATTTGAGAGGCTTAACGGAATTTATATCTCCATCCAATAATAAAAAATTTACAGTAAAAGAATGCATAACATGCCAATCCACGCATGTGGTATATGCCCTTCAAAGCCCGTGCGGGCTAATGTACATAGGCCGCACCAAGAGAAAACTCAGCAAAAGAATATCAGAACACATAGAAAACATAAAAAAAGGATACAAAGATCACAGCGTATCATTACACTTCAAACAAAAACATGACAGAGACCCCAGGGGTTTAAAATTTTGGGGCATAGACAAAATACAAGCCCCATGGAGAGGAGCCAACTTTGTAAGAGAAATTTCCAATAGTGAAACGTACTGGATATATTGCACAGACTCTTTATTCCCTAAAGGGTTAAATATTGAATTGGACGTCAACAGCTTTATAAGTGATTATTAAGAAACTACAAATAAGCTAGTAAAATCAATACAGAAAAGAATACTAGAATAGAATATCATAAATGACATGACAAAATATAGTGTAAACCAAAAATAACAAAAAAACTTGCATTCAAAAAAACATACATTTAGACCATAAAAATCATTGGAAAATTACTGAGCCCTAGAACAAATGAAACAACTAATCACCAGATAACTGTAAACCAAAAAATAACAAAAAATTTGCATCCCAAAAAAACATATATTTAGACCATAAAAATCATTGGAAAATTACTAACCCTAGAACATACGAAACAACTAACCACCAGATAACTATAAACCAAAAAATAACAAAAAAAACCTGCATCCCAAAAAAAAAAACAACATACATTCAGACCATAAAAATCATTGGAAAATTTACTGTGCCTTAGAACAAACGAAATAACTAACCACCAGATAACTAATAATATATACACATATAATGGTAAGGCTCACAGCAAACAAAAAGTAGAAATAAAGTAAAATCGGCCAGATGTAATCTCAAAATGTATGGCAAGTAAGACAAACCGGAGGAAAAGAAGAGCAAATAGAAAGCTAAAGATAGTAAAAAAACACGCAGCCCAAAAATTATTTGGGAGGAAGAAGGGATAAAGTGCAATCAATCAGGAAAATTTTAAAGTTTTACAAAGTTTTATTAGGAATCATCCCCGTAGATATGAGTTAAAATGATAAACATGACGATAAGTACGTATAATTCGTTGAAAAAAGATACTTTTTTATGTTATGGGATTTGTAAAGAGGCATGTAGCTCTATTTTTATATAATTGAAACAATAAGGTAACAAATACAAATAGCGCAATGATACAACTAGTATGAATCATTCCCGTAACCGCAAAACAAACCCAGCATAGTAACCATTTGAGTCCACAGCTGATGGGTAATTCATTCATAGCGCAGGTACAAAACAACACCAGCCGTGATGTGTGATTACGCCCATTGACAAAGACGGAATGACGAAGCGCATCTGGGCGTGATCACACAGCTTTACTATTATCATTCAGAGAAGGAGAAAGTCACAGGGAGTTTCCGCTCCACAGCCAGAGAATTAAAACCACGGAAGGCGAGCGCTGGTAAAGAGATACGGTGACACATTGTATTGTGATATACAAAAGGCACTCTGTTATAAGAAGCAATGTAAGCATGTTTTTAGGGGAAAGGGGGAAAGTTGTAAATAAAGCATACGGTTTTACACTATGAGTTTCCACCCTTTGATGTTTACATGCTACACAATCCAACGGAGAGAGGATCAATAACAGGAGAAAGGAACAAGAAAAGACCAGAGGGGTTGCCGGCTCACCCGTAAGAAGCAGGACAGCGCTGAAAGATCGTAACTCTGGTAAGTGGGGATCCAAAAGGGGAAAAGAAAAAGGAACACCAACAGCTGGGAAGAGAAAAAGTTTCACTTTGTGGACTGGTTCCGAATCTGACCCCAGAAAGATTGGAAGCAACCCAAAAAGAGGGACTCTCTGGAACATAATACGGGGGGAAAGCAATAGAGAACCTCTGTTTATGGACTAATATCAAAAGCAGTATAACAATTTTTATATGCTATGTTTTATAAGCTAATTTATATGCTATACATATATATTTATATGATTTTATAAGGCTTAATAGATTTTAGGCGTTAATTTATAAAGGTCTAGAGATTGAACAATGTATAGAAACATAAGTGAATAACCAATAGCAGAGGATAATAGAAAAACATTCAGGCGCTGCTAACATTGACAATCAGTGGGCAGGGAACAGGTAAGCACACTAAGGGTTAATGTCAGTACAGAGCTATGAATCAGGGAAGGCGAGCTTCTTTTTATCTCTTTGTCTGCTGCTTCTGCTACATTGGGGTAATAGGGCTGGGTGGCGGAGGTCTCTTGGATGAGCTGGGTCCCCTGGAAGCTGCTGCGGTGACCGTAGTCTGTGAGATTATGCCCAATTGCAGGAGAAGCCGTTCCCCATCAGCGAATGTAGAGAAGCTATATGGTTTGTTTGAAATGGAGAAGTTCAGACGAAAGGGAAAAGACCATCTGTATCTGATGGCTTTCTGTGCCAGAGCTTGAAGTAGTGGTTTCAGGGATCTCCTCCTTTGAATGGTGAAAGGGGATAAGTCTGTAAAAATTTGGATAGGGTGGTCTTGGAATGAAAGATGTTCTTTGTCTTGGGCACGGCGCATTACTTCCTCTTTAGTTTTGAAGAAATGTGGTTTAACCACAATGTCACGCAGGAGACCATCTGGGCAATGGTCTGGTATGTTAAGGATCACGGCTTTTATGACCCCCCTGATCCTTAAATTGTATCTGTGCAACTTATTTTCTAAGTCGTCCAGTTTGAAAAGAGCCATTTCAAGTTATTCATGCAATTCCTGAATATGGTCTATATTATGGTTTGCTCTGGTGATGGTTTGGTCGGTTTTAATTTCGATCTCTTCAATTCTAGCCCCCGGTTGCTGTATATCAGCTTGGATGGTGGATGTTATTTGTGCAGCTGTCTGAGCAAGGCCCCTGGATAGCATTTGTGAGAGTCTCAAGCAGAGAGGAAATATCTGTAGGGATCTTCTGCGGGGGCCCGCTAACACCCCCCCAGGTGATCAGGGGTGAGTAAGGCCTCATCCATGGGGATTAGATTGAGATTCCCTGGGGTCCCGCTTAGCAGGGATTCAGTGGGAGCCGGGGAAATATGTGCATACAGTTGCTTACTTGCATCTGGTCTTTGAGGCAGCATGGTGTGGAATGCCAGGTTAACCTGGTCTGCTATAGAGGCTTCTTTTTCCGTCCGAGCGTCGCGTGTGTCCCCTGCGGGCACCATCTTGGAAGGGTGTCCGGTCGTAGGCCCGAACTCCATTTTCCTGCATAGGTCCCTTCTCGCTGAGCCCCGTGCCATCTGGGAGGGTCTCGAGAGCCTCCGAAGTCACCCGGGGGAGAATCAGAGCAGAGTTGGCTCGTATGGTAGCTGTGGCGGGGGTATGGGACTGGATCGGTGCGGAGCTCCTAGAGAAGACGACCGTCCACGGAGCTTCCGCTTTTCGTTGTTGTTCTAGTCAAATTTGCTCATTTTGATATGTTTTTGATAGGATTTCCCACCTTAGGACCAGAGCACTTTTTGCGATTCGGCACTGCGCCACTTTAACTGACAATTGTGCGGTCGTATGACGTTGTACCCAAACTAAATTTGCATCCTAATTAAAACAAAAACAATATTTCTTACTTTTTGCAAAAATACTTATCCAAAAAAAAAATAACAAAATACATTTATTCATCAGTTTTGGCCAATTTATATTCTTCCTCATATTTTTTGTAAAAAAATCACAATCTGCGTTTATTGATCCACTGATTACTGTGTAAATGTCATTGGCAGGGAAGGGGTTAACCTGCAGGGAGGTGATCTAGGGGTTAACTGTGTTCTCTGTGTGTGTTCTAACTGTATGGGGGCTGGGCTGCCAAGGGCACCAGAGATCTAACTGATCCCGAGTACAAGGTTCAGTAGATCTCTTACACACCGCCTGTCAGAAAGGGCAACTGCTATGTTTACATCAGCGGTTCCTTTTTCTGGCTCTGTCACAGGGCATCGCGAGTCGCCGGCAGACATCGAGTCCGCCTGACTCGTGATCCCGCTCAGTGTGAGTGTGTGCCACCGGTAGAATGCGCTCGCCCCCTAGCAGCCGTGCACGCGAGTGACGACTATAGTCAGTGATTCTCAGGACTGAGCCACGCTGTGGCGCTTATAGTTGCTATGTGGTCGGCAACTGGTTAATATTTTTTTTTTTTTTCATTATTCTTTATCCTTATTTTTCAATTTTGTCATTTTTTGCCATGTTTTGGTCTTTATATTTTTCTTTTTAATTTCATATTCATTATTTTTCATTGTATATATTTGCCATTACTTTTTTGTTTATCCATTTTTTTATATTTTTTTTATTTTCTTTACATTTCAGTTTTGATATTTCTGATGTTTGTCATTTTGTATATATTTTGTCTATCCACATGGTGTTATACATACAGTATCTCACACAAGTGAGTACACCCCTCACATTTTTGTAAATATTTTATTATATATTTTCATGTGACAACACTGAAGAAATGACACTTTGCTACAATGTAAAGTAGTGAATGTACAGCTAGTATAACAGTGTAAATTTGCTGTCCCCTCAAAATAACTCAACACACAGCTATTAATGTCTCAACCGCTGGCAATAAACGTGAGTACACCCCTGAGTGAAAATGTCCAAATTGGGCCCAAAGTGTCAATATTTTGTGTGGGCACCATTATTTTCCAGCACTGCCTTAAACTTCTTGGGCATAGAGTTCACCAGAGCTTCACAGGTTGCCACTGGAATCCTCTAACATCCACCAGCTCCGTGATGTCATCATGGAGGAGTGGAAGAGACCTCCACCTTCCATTTGAGGATGCCCCACAGATGCTCAATAGGGTTTAGGTCACCTTTACCCTCAGCTTCTTTAGCAAGGCAGTGGTCGTCTTGGAGGTGGTCGTAGACAAGCCGGGGTCAGATGCAGGCAGATATCAACAGGTCCAAAGAAATAGCCGGGGTCACATGAACAGGAAGTCACACAGAAGTAGACACCGGGGGTCACAGGTGCAGGGAACGCTGTAGAGCGGACAGCACTGGCTACAAGGCTCTGCTGACTGAAATAGAGCCGCCAGGCGCCGTTTCCGGCACGTGTGCGTGCACCCGCGGGTGCAGGCACAGGCGCGCGCACCACCGCGGAAAGGCTAGAAAACAGTCTTTTCCTGACACCCCCCCACCCCTTCAACCTCTGCAGCAATGCTGGCAGCACTCATTCATTTATTTCCCAAAGAAAACCTGTGGATATGACACTGAGCACATACACTCAACTTCTATGGTCAATCATGGCGAGGCCTGTTCTGAGTGGAACCTGTTCTGTTAAACCGCTGTATGGTCTTAACCACTGTGCTGCAGCTCAGTCTCAGGGTCTTGGCAATCTTCTTAAGTTGAAACAGAGGTGTTCTGCCAACTGGTGGGGTAATAGTATCCTGACCACATGCCTAATTAGATACTAAACTAAATTGCAAGTTCCTCACAATGGGACTTTAAACAGACAAGGATACAAAGGAGTATAAAAAGTATTACAAAAGTAATGTGTGTCTGTTTTTAAACAACTATTTTTTATCTACATGTTTCAATAAACATGTTTCAATACATGTTTATTTTGTAATATTTTGTTATACTCCTTTGTATACTTGTCCTTTTATATTAAGTTGGATTCTTTTACTGTAAAAGATGCAAGGCATGTAGAACTATAAGAAAAGAAAAAATGACGCATTCAAATTATATTGCACAGAGAGAGAGTATAAAATCAATTAATGTATCACCTGTAATTCCACCCATGTCACATATTTTGTAACCTGCCCATGTGGGTTACAACATAGAGAAAAAAACAGGTGGTGTGTGGCCTAGTACATTATCCTAGGTAAGAGATTTATTAAGTGACAGAAGTAAATATTGTACTCACATTTGGTAAAAGAATTAAAATCACATCATAGCATTCCTTGAAGATGTCCATATAATACCACCCGCATCCCATAAGGCTGATGGGTGTTGTGGCAGGCTGACATGTTTCAAGGGTTTTCCTCTTCCTCAGAGCCTTGAATGGAAAAAGTCTTGTGTGTGTATTATCCTGTCGTGCGCCAGGTGGGTAGTATGACCATGAGGGAATAGTCTCCCTTCAAAGGTAGGATTGGTCCCTTATTCATCTCAGCACACTATATCAGAAGACACCATATATGTAGAAAGATGCAAATACTGATGCTTGCATGTGTGATAAGCAATAGCGTACTGCAGAGATGTAAGATGGAAGAGCCTGGCATGGCTACTGATACAAATGTATCCAATGGTAAATACACTGTGACATCAGATAGAAAAGTATATACAAATCTAAAAGTTCTGTATAAATATATTTTCATATATATATATATATATGCACATGAAAAAATGTGAGTCTACATGTCGTATTCAAATAAATATGCATAGTATAAGGGACGAAGGTATAGGTTAGTTGCAGTCTAAAACATGGTAAAACATATGGTGGAATATTATAGGTGAATTAAAATTGATCTCTTTACTGCAACCATTTGATATAGCTATCAGTACATGCACAGCAGGTATGTGTATGTATTTCATATTGATTTAATCATATATGGATGGGGCAGGGGAATGGTAGATCGATGGGAAACTTCGTGATGAGGCAGAAAGTGATATAGAGCCAGATACTGTGTGTACTAGAGGTAGCATATGATGCAGGGGAAAGGTGCAGAGAGCCCATTGGGAGGCATGATGTAGAAAGTGCTGACCTACCCTGTGGTAAAGATTGGCAGCTTGTCCTCCTATATCCTGGGTGTACCCAGATGCAATCTGGGATGGACTGGTTGTTGGGTCCCAGTGGTGAGCTGTATGGAGCGATGTCCAAAGTGGGTGTCTGATCCGGGTGCCAAGGTATCACAGAGCTCAAACCCCGGACGGTGCTACAGTGGAGGGGTTGCTGACACACAGTGCATAAGCACCGTGTGTGTGACAAGTAAAGGAATAGCTTCCAGCTTGTGGCACGCATGCTCTGGTCAAGTCTAAGGTGGGCGGGGAAGTGCGTTCCATAACCCAGCTTAAGCCAACTGCTGTGATTGGTGCGATTCCTCAGAGTACACCCCCTTGTGGCTCCACCCACCAGGTCGCAGGTAAAGGCTGAATGGTGAGTGTGAGACATAGGCTGGACGGCAGACCCCGCCCCCAACACAGAGCGCGGTCTCTGCAGTACGCTATTGCTTATCACGAGTTCACCCATGCGTCCTGCTGCATGCACATGAACCCGCGCATGTAAGCATCAGTATTGCATCTTTCTACATATATGGTGTCTTCTGATATAGTGCGCTCAGATGAATAAAGGACCAATCCTACCGGTGAAGGAGGACTATTCCCACATGGTCATACCACCCACCTGGCGCACCACAGGATAATACACACACCAGATTTTTTTCATTCAAGGCTCTGAGGCAGAAGAAAACCCTCAAAACGCGTCAGCATGCCACAACACCTGTCAGCGCTATGGGATGCGGGTGGTATTATATGGACATCTTCAAAGGAATGCTATGATGTGATTTTAGTTCTTTTACCAAATGTGAGTACAATATTTACTTCTGTTGCTTAATAAATCTCTTACCTAGGATAATGCACTAGGCCACGCACCTTCTGTAGCACTTCGGACTCCCCCAAGTTGACTAAGGCAGCAGGGCGTGCATTGTCCATACAGTAGCAACCATATAGAAGCATCCTTGATCCCACCCAAGCCCACCGCACAGCGCAGGAGATTTTATCTGTCTATGTGGATTACAGTATGTTGGTCGGACAACCAGAAAACTGGGAACTAGGATTGCTGAACATTTGAATAACATCACAAAGGAGTTCCCAAAATATAGCCTTTCTAATAATTTCAGGATCCACCACAATCAGGATCCCAGCCAGGATCTCTTCTATGGGATTGATAGGATTGAACCTCGCTGGAGGGGAGGGAATATGAAGCAAAAAATATCAATGAATGAAACAGAGTTTTTTAACTAAATACTTTGCTTCTGGCAGGTATAAATGTGGACATTGACTTGAACGGTTTCTTATCCAATTATTGAAGTGTCTCATAATCAATTTATGAAGTGCAAACAGTCATGAAGAAGTATTCCATTTGAATGTAATCCTCAGTAAACATCTAGGGGGACTTCAATAACTAAAATCACCACAAGATGGTGTAAATTGCCCTAGGAGAGCTGATGTCCATTTACCACTAGAGGATTTGAGGAAGGTCAGAACTCAATGGGTTAAGTTAAGAAAGAAAAATGCTGAATCAATGGGATCTCAAAATGAAATAAAACAACATTTATTCAACCATGATGCAATTAAACCTTCTGAGGAAGTTCATATCAAAAAGCCTTACAATACCACTAGAAGGCACCGGAGATATGAGGAGCCACCAACATCCAGGATTGCCAGCCGTGGAGCACAGGGGCTCCAATTGCTGTACTGTACAAGATGGATCCAAGAGGGTGTACAGACCACTGGCCAGAGATGGAAATGTGAACTGGCGCAGGGTTCTGGTTGCCACAGGTCATGGGGTGATGTTTGGCCGTTGTCAGCTGGGAGCAGCCTGTGAAACCGGCGTCGCTGACACTGGACATGAAGGAGGCAGGTCAGGTGTCTGCACCCGCTCAGACCCAGGGCCGGGGACTGCATCAGGATGTGGGATGGTATAAGGCTGCTGTCAGCTTGGGGGAGCCAGTGAGTCCAGCGTCGTTGCTGGTGGTGATGTAAGGGATAGACCAGCTGACCAAGCACGGAGCCGGAAGCCAAGCCTGGATAGAGCGTGCTCATATAGATGACAGGTGCAACCTGGCAGAAGTAGCAGGACCCGGGGGTTAGTATGGAAAGTAGGCTCAATGTGGCTCACGGCCACATTGAGCCTACTTTTGGGCTCTGGGTCTAAGTGGTTGCAGGCGGCTGACCACCTCCCTCACCTCCAGTGTCAGTGACTCCAGTTTCACAGGCTGCTCCCGGCTGACAACGGTCAAACACCACCCCGCGATCTGCGACAACCAGAACCCTGCACCATTTCACATTTCCATCTCCGGCCAGTGGTCTGTGCACCCTCTTGGATCCATCTTGTACAGCATGGCAATTGGCACCCCTGTGCTCCACGGCCAGAAATCCTGGATCTTCTTCTAGCGGTATTGTAAGGCTTTTTAACAAACTTTGATTTGAACTTCCTCATAAGGTTTTATTGCATCATGGTTGAATAAATGTGGTTTTATTTCATTTTGAGGTCCCATTGATTCAGCATTTTTCTTTCTTCATTTAACTCATTGAGTTCTGACCTTCTTCGAATCCTCTAGTGGTAAATGGACATCATCTCTCCTAGGGGAATTTACACCATCTTGTGTTGATTTTAGTTATTGAAGTCCCCCTAGATTTTTACTGAGGATTACATTTTTACATTTTGCTTTCTTCATTTAACCCATTGAGCTCTGACTTTCCACGAATCCTCTGCAAGTTACATTTCCAATATGTCTTTTGGTCAGCTGCACTGGGCTCAGCCAATCACCCAGGAACCAGTTCAAGGATTTGAAGGCTTGGGGATCTTTTTTACTTTTTTATTTATTTTTTTATCACTTTATTACTCCATTTACCATTAGGTGGTGAAAATCTGTGAACGTTATACTTTAATGTCAGGGGAACAATGTAATGTATAAAACTTGTAGTGAAGTGGATAGTAACACTATGACTATACAGTGTAAAACAGTGAATGTTCAAATCAAAGTTCATCCAGATAGTTATAGTTGAATCTTCTTAAAAAAACACCCCAGATGACGACCGTTGGAGTCGAAACGTGTTGAGTTTGGTTCCCCTCATGTCACTGATATATTTCTGATCAGAAGAGCTCTTTTATATACAGTCTGATGTAAGTGTTTTTAATCCCTTTTATACATATTAAACGTTAAAACGGTATCATGTTATGGTGGATTCCCTTTTTTTCCACCCTATAATCATTGAGCCCTCCAGTATGGCTAAGCATAGCAACAGTGATCCACATGTCGGAGATCGCTCCAACATCCAGGAGAGGTGACCAAATAACTGGAGAACCTTCATTTGGGATACGTGGAACAAGTTGTGTACGTTTGGTCTGTGGACCCCCCTGCTGTCTACCAGGTTCTGGTAAGCATATACACTGATAGATTTTATAGAGGACTCAAGTTTCAAGTATACCTAAAGTATACCTAAAGCACCTTGTTTTTTAAGAGGATTCAACTATAACTATCTGGATGAACTTTGATTTGAACATTCTCTGTTTTACACTGTATAGTCATAGTGTGACTATCCACTTTTTTATAAACTTTATATGTTTTATAAATTTACATACTGTTTGTTATAGCTTTTTACTGGCGCTGCCATTGTTCCCCTGTTTTCATGTTTTTTACAAATTGATCTATTTGTTGTGCGTGTTGTCAGTTAACATTGTTCACAAAGTTAGGGGGCGCGGGTTTTAATCCATATACTCTATACTTTAATGTCGTTCAAGGGTTCGCCACTAGATGGAAGTTTTGGGAGGGGGGATATTTATGATTTTTATAAATTTTGACATATTTGGCATTGATCTCTAAATTTAGGTAGAAAAATATTGATATTTAATTATGTTTGGAGTAGTTATGGGTAGTTTTTATTTAGACTGAAAGAGGATTGATTTGGATTGGATATCTGCGATTGACAGTAGTGTATAAGACCCCTTTCACACTGAGGCACTTTTCAGGTGCTTTCACGCTAAAAAAAGAGCCTGAAAAGCACACAAAAACATATTTCCATTATAATTAATGAATGCTTTCACACTGGGGCAGTGCACTGGCAGGGCGGTGAAAAAACACCCCTCTCCATAGAAATAAATGGAAAGCTCTTCAAAAGCATCTGAAAAGCTCTTCAAAAGCACTCAGTGTTTTACTGGCAGTTTAGAAGTGCCTCAGTGTAAAAGAGGCCTAAATAGGGAGGAAGAGACGTGTCCGGGCATGTGACCCCTGATGATGTCAGACATTGCTGAAGAAACACGTTCTGTGGGATGTTTGTGACATGTCACTTCCACCATCTTGGAACGCAATCGGCGTCCCTGCTTGTTTTTAATGGCTTTTATGATCTGCAACACTGTAAGTGTAAATTTATATTGCGTTTAATAAATACTGGATTGTACTACAACATGAGAGGCTCTTTATTCTTCGCCTTATCTCATCCAATGAGCGGTGTTCAAATTTGTCCTAGGATTACAAAGAATGGCATTCCCAGATATACAACACATTTACTATATTTTTTAATCTGGTGAGTAGGATGTGTATCTGAGTGTTAGTGGAAGAAAACACAGCACATATTCATTTGTCAGAAGTGTGGGAGTTTCAGAAGACTCATGCAATTTGGAGGGTCACTGATGGTGGCTGTTTTATGGACTTTTGTACAATTGTTTATAATTATTTCTTTTTTCTTGTTTTGTCAAATTACCCGCACTTTATATTGCTATTGATTGATTATTTCACTGGTGTACAGTATATCACATCCCTTGTGGAAATAGGTTTGCAATATCACTTTTGAAATTAGAGTGGGAGCGCGGTTATTAACCAAATATCTTACCATCCATAGGTTATTATTAACCTGTCTACGGGCTGCTCCTTATTTTATTATATTATATTTTATTATATTTTATATATTTTTTTATTTCTAGTTAACCCAATTTGCGCAGGTTGAGGGTCACTTAACCTTTTGTATTTATTTGTATTTATACTGAGATCAAATTACACACAGGTGGACTCTATATACTAATTAGGTGACTTCTGGAGGCAATTGGTTCCACTAGATTTTACTTAGATGTTTATTTATAGATTTTTCACACCGCACGTAAACATAAGTCGGGGGAAATAAGCCTATGGGGATTCATTTTAGATCACCTTGGTTAACGGAGGTCTTCAGT
>BLSH010326276.1:102289-113381 GCA_018402905.1 Glandirana rugosa | reverse complement strand
GGGGGGGTAAATGTAGTCTCAGGGGTCTCTCGGGGGGAATATAGTCCCAGGGGGGCTCTCTGGGGACTCTGATGTAAATGGGGGGGCTCTCTGGGGACCCTGGTGTAATGATAATATATAATGTAATATATATATATATATATATATACCGTATTTATTCGAGTATAACGCGCACAATTTTCTACCAAAAAAAGAAATCAAAGTTTGGGTGCGCGTTATAAACGAGGGCTGGGGTGGGGTGACGCAGTGGCGGCAAGTCACATGAGGACGCAGGCGAATTGTGAGTTCGCACTGCGCCTTTTCCGGGCTGCAGCCGCTCACTGTACACGAGGGCGAAGAAAAAAAACGTCCCCTCGTCGCGTACAGTGGGCGGCCCGAACTGGGGGTGAGAATTCTTATTATACGCTGTAACGTATGGTCGCCTCTTCATTTCCTTTCCTCGCCTCGCCCACACGTTACGGTAGGCATTGCTGTTTTGCACAATTCAGTGTTCTTCATATTTTTATTGATATACTGGTACCCGTTAGATGGCAACTCAGGGTATCATTTTAAATAAATATTGTTACCGGTAGTTTTATTTCGGTATTGTGTTCATAGTTTACATTGTCAATAAATGATTTTTATCATGGCCGCACGTGTTCAACAACGTTTGCCACTTACAATGCTTGGTCTGAGCCGAGAAAAAGTGAAACAAAATTTTATACCGATTTTTAATCGAAAATTAGGGGTGCGCGTTATACACGTGTGCGCGTTATACTCAAATAAATACGGTATATATATATATACATACACACACACACACACATATGTTATATATATGTGTATGCCAGTGAAGGGGGAAGGGCTTGGGTGGGTTTGTCTGGCCCGCTGGTATGGGAGAGACCTGTGATCCGCACTGCCCATCACCTCACTTCATAGTGCGCAACCCGGCTAAGCCTCAGCGCCGCTGCATTGCTGAAAGGCAGCCAATGGCTTGCAGAAATGCCAATTTCTGAAATTCCAGCCAATGAGGCTGTAGCAATGTTCCTGCATGATGTTAGCCCTCCCACTTCACGCAGTGATGTGAGGAGGAGGAGAAAAATACAGAGGAGAATATGTGGAATAATAAAGAGGTGAGTGAGGACTCCTTATGTTGCTTATGTTTTTTTGCGCAATTGTGTATGGTTTATATACTGTTTTTGTGCGTGTTTGCAAAATTAAAGTGGGCCGGTCTGGATGAAGTCCATGGCCAAATTTTTGTCCCAGTCCAGCCCTGAGCCCAGCTTAAAATCTACCTACCATCGAACAAGCTTTGGCCTCATATCCCGAATCGGACCATGACTCATTGAGGAGACGGGATGGATTACTATGGCACCAGGACAAGGTCTTTGCACCTCAGGAGGTGAGGTCTCAGGTTCTCAGGACATTTCATGACCACCAACTTGCTGGGCAATTTGGGGCCTGTAAATCAAACAAGCTCATTCAGCAGTCGTTTTGGTGGCCTAACCTCAGTCGAAACTGAAGATCCTATGTCTATGTACCAAAGGCGCCAAAGCCTGGTGGTTGTTAAGACCCTCATCTAACTCTAATCGCCCCTGGGAAATGATCTCTATGGATTTTATTGTTGGCCTTCCTCTCTCTGAAAGCTTCACTACCATCCTGGTTGTGATAGACCGCCTATCTAAGATGGTCCACTTCATACCAATGATGGGTACTCCTTCTGGGGCTGAAACTGCTAACATTTCTATCAAGGAGATAATCAGACTTCACGGACTCCCAAAGAACATTGTCTCGGACTGGGGGGTACAGTTTACCTCCAGGTTTGGAGAATCCTCTGTAAAACCTTGAAAGTGGAACAGAGCACACAAATCAAACCCTGGAGCAATGTTTCTATTGCTATTTAACTTTCTCCTAAGATGACTGGGCATCCCTGCTCACACTGGCAGAGTTTTCCTATAGCTACTCTACCCATCCATCTATGAATCAGTCCCCATTCTGGGCCAATTATGGATTCCACCCTGCTGCCCTGCCATAAACTATGCCTGAAACTACTGTACCCACTTTGCAGGATAGCCTTGCTCTCATGCAAAACAATTTTCAGATCCTACGGGAGTCCATACCGAAAGCCCGGATGGATTACAAAAAAACACTTTGATCGGAAACGGAGGGGGAATCCTGCCTTCAAAGTTGGCAACGAAGTGTGTCTGTCAACTACCAAACTGAAGTTATCTTGCCCTTTGCGGAAGCTAGGGCCAAGGTATATTGGTCCCTTTGGGATCACACAGGAAATTAAACCAGTAGCATACAAACTGTTCCTGCCTGATTTACAGGATCCACACTGGTTTTCACATCTTTCTGCTTAAAACAACTGTTCCAGATCCATTTCCAGGAAGAGCGGAGCCACCTCCACCACCAGTAACAGTTGGAGAGGATACAGGACATGCCCCCAGACTCCTCAGAGTTTTGTGCCAAGTACTGAGAGACAATAGCCCAAATAGGAATCTATAGCCTGCCCGTCGGGGGGGGGGGGGGCACTGTCAGGGCATCAACAGCAATAGAAGTGCATGTTTGCAGGAATCCTTATGGTGCATAACCAATGCGCTTATGCATGTGCACTGGTGGACGGGTAGGCTCACAGGTGCACGTCGGCCCGCGCAGGCACACTGGCCCTCAGACATGCATGCCTCCAGCCTAGTTTTAGTGCTATTGGGTCTTTATAAGGAACTCAGTCGGTGATTACAGTTGCTGGTTGATCTTTGGATCCTCCAGTGTATTATCTCCATTATTTTCCTGCTCCTGCCTACTTCCTGTGTTTGACCTCTTCTATCCACCTGACCACGTCTGCTCTGTTACCCACCTGGCTCCTGACCTTGGCTATCCACTAGAGCTGCACGATTAATCGTTAAGAATCGAGATCACAATTTTTTTTCCCCCTCACGATCTTAACAAAGCAGTTTCCCTATTCTATGCAGAGTATTCTGCTCAAGCCGACAGCTGTCCAAAAAAAAAAAACAGGCAACATTCCAGGCAGTCTGCCAAGATTCACAACGTTCCAGGCAGTCTGCCAAGATTCGCAACATTATAGCTAACTATGAACATTGTAACTTTTGTTCTTTAGATCAAAGAAGGTCTGTAAATGCGGGAAGTTTAACCACTTAAAGACTAAACCTTTTTCTGACACTTGTTGGTTTCAAGTTAAAATGATTATTTTTTGCTAGAAAATTACTTGGAACCCCCAAACATTATATATATATATATATATATATATATATTTTTTTTTTAGCAGAGGCCCTGAAGAATAAAATGGGGGTTGTTGCAATATTTTATGTCACACGGTATTTGCGCAGTGGCCTTTCAAATTCAATTTAAGAAAAAAAAATACACTTTACTGAAATAAAAAAAACTAAGCAGTAAAGTTAGCCCAATTTTTTTGTATAATGCGAAAGATGTTGTTATGCCGTGAGAATCGTGAGAACATCTTGATCTTTATTCTAAGCCAAAAGAAAAGTGATTCTCATTTTTCCTAGAATCGTACAGCTCTACTATCCACCTGACCACATCTTCTCCGATACCCACCTGGCTCCCGACCTCGACTTCCTCCGTCCACGCTCCAGTCTTGGCAACATCTCACGGGCGCCACCTGTCTGCTGACTCCACTCCAGCACAATGTGGTACTCTGAGACTTCATGCACACAGTCCAGCAGTTCACCTGTGCTACTTTGGGCCTGACCCCTCCTGTCTTACCTTCAGGGGGGTCTGGAACATAGCCGCAAGGGAAGCCCTCTCTCAATTTGCTTCCAGTACCTGGTACACAACATTCTTCCTCCTTTGCTGCACAGGATAGGGGCTGAAGGGTCTCTAGTCATTCCGGTGGCTCTGGATTGATCTTGGTGATCCTGGTATGCCAGAGGTTTCTAGATGGCTCCCACTGCACAATGATTTTCTGTCGCAGGGACCGATCTTCAGTTTGGCTTACTGTTGCTGGCCTTGTCTGCTTGGTTGTTAACAGCCAGGTTCTGAGAAACTGGGAGTTGCCTGACCTAGGCTTCTCACCATGTTGCAGGTGTCTTATCTCACCTGTCTAAAGCCTTCCCTTTGTGTTTAGAAGGTGTTGATTTCATGGTGTACGGCTGCCAATCTGCACCACTTGCCTTCTCAGATTTTAGTCTTTCTTCTTTGTGGCGTGAATCTGAAATTGGCCTTGAGTGCAAGTCCCTTTGAGTATGTTAGGGATCTCCTTTTGCTGAGGATATTGTCCTGATTCCGTTGTGTCTCCTGCCTCCACATCCTGAGGAGGTTGAACTGCTTCCCCTGGATGTTGGTCGAGTGGTTTGTGTGTACCTGTCTGCTACAGTCCTGGAGTCAGTTTCTTTTGTGCCTATGATGGCCTGATGGGGCTTGGCAACCTATTCTGGCATGATTTCCCACTTGGTCAGACAGTTCAGTTTTTACCATTAAGGGTCAGGCTCTTCCCTTCCATGCCACGACACACTCTGCTGCGGCAATGGGTACTGCTTGGGTGTTCCGACATCAGGCATCTGTGTCTCTAGCCTGTAGACAGCTACCTGGTCACCTGTGTGCATTTTTGCCATATTTTATGAAGTTACTGGTTTGGGCATCTTTGGATGTAGGCTTTGGCCGCAAAGGTTTGCTGGTTGCTGTTTGTTGGTCCTCTTCTAGGGAGTTCTTGGTAGTTGTTGCATATTGTTCCTCATTTCCCACCCCTCATTGAGGCACTGCTTTGGGACATCCCTATGGTCAAGATTATGAAGAAGCTGTGTCTGTCTATGAACGAAAGAGAAAACTGGATTTTTTGTTAACACTGTAAAATCCCTTTCTCTGAGTTCATTGATGGACACAGCACACACCCCTCTCTTGTTTTCTTCTCTGTTACTGCTTTGTGACTAACTGAGCTGCCTATGATGGAGAAAAGGTTAACTACTAGATGGGACTACTCTTGGGCGGTGCTCAGCTTTGTTTTTCTGCCTAGTGTCCTGTAGGGGGCAGTAATCTTATGGTCAAGATTATGAAGGAGCAGTGTCCATCAATGAACGCTGAGAAAGGGATTTTACGGTAGCAAAAAATCCAGTTTTTCAAAAATAATTCCTTCACTGTTCCTGATGGTTGGATACCAAGTTAGGTGATACTAGTATCAGCCCAGACATAATGAAACTGAAATTAGAGAAAGTTTCTAGTAGTGCCATCTACACACAAATCTAGTGATTTCGTTTCATTCACTTTGTAATAAGAGACATTTCTAAACCAATGTAATATTTTGCTTAACTCAGCCAGGGAAGTAATTGGGTTAGTGATCATGAGAATGACGTTATCATGTACCTGGTAGCAGAACCTCAAATGATGAGGAAAGCCTCTCTTACACCTCTGACTCTGAAAAGACAATAGTCCATCCAATTCAGCCTATGTAGGTGTATGTGTGTCAGTTTCTACAATTATTTACCATATCTTTGTATGTTGTGTTCTTGAAGATATACATCCAGTCCTTTAACCTCTTCCCCACTGCCTACCGTGTATTCACGTGTGGATGCTGTGCGCGAATCGCCGTAAAAAGACGACGATCTGTGGAGTGTGCCCGCGGCTCGGGCGGACCCGATGTCCGCCGGCGAGCTGCGATGAGCTGCCACAGGCAAAGAGCGGGGAACCGCCGATGTAAACGCGGCGGTTCCCCATTCTGACAGTGCGGGCATGGGAGATCTACTTATCCCTGTCACTGGGATCAGTTAGATCTCTCATGCCCATGGTAGCCCAACCCCCCCACAGTAAGAACACACCCCGGAAACACAGTTAACCCCTAGCTCTCCCCCCCAGGTTAACCCCTTCACTGCCAATGACATTTATACAGTAATCAGTGGACATTTAAATTTCTGATCGCTGAATAAATGTCATTGGTCCCAAAAAAGTGTCAAAAATGTCCGACATGTTCGCTGCAATATCGCAGTACCGCTAAAAATCACAGATCGCCGCCATTACTAGTTAAAATAAATAAATAAAAACCCCAGAAATTAAATCTCATCATCCGTAAACACGGCCACTTTTGCGCAAACCAATCAATAAACGCCGATTGCTATTTTTTTTATTACAAATATGAGGAAGAATATAAATCGGCGAAAACTGGTGAAAAAAATGTTTTTTTATATATTTTTTTTTGGATTTGAATTTTAGCAAAAAGTAAGAAATTTGGTTTTTTTTTGCAAAATGGTCGCTCTTCTTTTGTTTATAGCGGCGATCAGAAATGACACAGAGGGGATAAAATACCACCAAAAAAAAAGCTCTATTTGTGGGGAAAAAAGGACGCAAATTTTGTTTGGGTACAACGTCGCACGACCACGCAATTGTCAGTTAAAGCGACGCAGTGCCGAATCGCAAAAAGTGCTCTGGTCCTAAACTGGGAAATCCTTCCGGAGGTGAAGTGGTTGAAGATATCCAGACTCCCCGCAGCCACCACCAATTGCATCTACTTCAAATTCCTCTTCTCCATCAATCATTACTGGCTCAGGAAGACCACTATTTCTTTCAGGGAACGGATCCGGCAGTGCAGATTTGGACAATGTCACTTAAAAAACATGGTGAATCTTAAAGGAATCCCGTAAAACTAACTGTAGGTAACATCATTGATCTTTTTTTACTGAAAATGGTCCGACATATTTAGGCCCCAAAGTTCCAAAAGCTTGAGAAAGGAGCATGCCATGTCACTAACATTGTCAGAGCGCACGCTTGGAAACGCGTTCTGATCATTTCTGGTGACCTTGCGCCCACCGCCGCGCTCCACGTGCGTTCCAGCCCTCCATTTTGTTCCAGTCCACATACTGAGCTTACGATTGGCGTCCACAGTAGACAAGATGGAACCCTGGCACACACAGCAGCTAACTAGCAAGCACAGAGACTCACTATCACAGGATCCCCTGATGTGCCTATATTCACTTACTAAGCTGTGAGTGTTTTTATACTTTGTCCTAATAAATGCCACACAGTTTTTACTTGAACACCTCTGCTTCTGTCTTTTTACATGTTCCTGGAGTGTGCTTCTACTTCCCTGAAGAGGCCTGCCTTAAGTTTTGAACTGTTTACCACCGCTGCAGGATCACCATCTACTGAATCATCGCATATGACTTTTTTCTCCCCTGCCCATTTTTATATACTGCCCACCCACAGACTGTCCCAATATCTGTGATCACAAGCTTGCGCCAATACCATTCTATTGAATTCCCACAGATGCCTGCTTAATTCGTGGCAAGAATTCCCCTTGTAACAGCAGGCAGTTTCCAGAAGACAAAATCGTATCCTGGGCAGCAGATTCTTCTGCATCACAGAACATGCGAGAGAGTGTGTTTTGGCTTTGTGTTTTTTGACCCCGGTCTGTAGGTAATATGAAAAGTAAATCTGGAGAAAGAGTGCCAATCTGGCCTGTCATGTCTTCAGACGTTTCGCAGCTCACAAGTATTCCAGATTTTTATGGTCTGTGTATACAAGAATTGGATGAGCAGCCCCTTCTAAGAGGTACTCCACTCCTCAAGAGCTGCCTTGATTGCCAAGAGTTCACAGTCTCCAACGTCCTAGTTCCTTTCTGCAGGAGATAGCTTGTGTGAGACGAGCGCAACAGGGTGTAGCAAGGCCTTGGCCCCTTGACGTTGAAACAGTGCCGCCCCTACTGCTGTCTCTGAAGTGTCTACTTCTAGAAAATACTGTAGAACAGGGTCTGGGTGCCCGAGTACAGGTGCATAAGTAAAGAGTCCTTTTAGGGTTTCAAATGCGAACTGCGCCTCAGAAGTTCAACTAAAACGATTGCATTGTTTGGTCAGCTGAGAAATAGGGGAAATTATTGCAGAGAATCCCTTGATGAGCTTTCAATAAAAGTTTGCAAACTCTATAAATCGTTGTACCCTTTTTTTGTCTATTGGAGCCGGCCAGTCCAAAATGGCAGAAACCATCTGGGGATCCTTCTCTATGCCCTCTGTGGAAAGGATTCGACCCAAAAACTGTCTGAGTTGGATCAAAACACATTTGACATGTCCCTGATTAATCTCCAATGTAGCAGAGGATATCAAAATGTCATCTAGGTACAGGAAGACGAATAAGTCCAAGTAATTCTGGAAAATATCAAGTGCTGAAATGTTGCTGGGGCATTGCAAAGTCCGAAGGGCATCACCAAGTGCCCAAATTAGGTGCGAAATGCAGTTTTCCATTAGCCATCCTAACAAATACGCACCAAATTATATGCCCCACATAAGTCCAATTTTGTAAAAAATGGTGGCAGATCGGAGTCTCTGAAACAGCTGTTCAGTTCACAGTAGTCCACACAAGGATGAAGAGAATGGTCTTTCTTTTATTCCCATCAAACAAGTACTTTTAATAATAGCAGAAGGCAATGACATTGTACATGTTCAACACTGTTTTGAATAAAGCCTATTTCAGTGTCATTATTGTGTACAGAGGTCATCAACCTATCACATACATTTTTGACAAGACATAAGGATGACCGTATAGTAGGTCAAACATTTGCATATTATTTAATTCAGTGCGATTTTTTTTTTTTTGGCATCCACTCTTTTAATTCTAAATAGATGTTTCCTTACTTTCAAACCGCCTAGTAATTCCATGTATTTTTACTCACAATTTTGTTTCTCTCACTGCTGGACTTTTTCATTTTAGGTGAGTGCACCTGAAGCCCATCTGTAGACTCCTGGCATCTCTTACTGAAATAAGTGCATGGTGGGTAACCATCATGCACTCCTCGATCTTGGGCCGCCTTAATCGTGTCATTTCCTGTCTGGAAATAACACGATTTTACAGTATAGGGAAGCTCACTGACTCCTGGGAAATGATGAGTCACATCTCCCAAGAGGCCAGGGGAATCAGGAAGTGAGGAGAAGAGCCTAGGACCTAATAGGGGCAGATTACAGATACCATCTAGCAACAAGCGACTTAGGGCGGGTATACATCTTTTTTCCTTCAAAGGTAAGTCTATATATGCAAAGGACTTGAATGATGTAAAAAACATTTTCTGGGTGTAACTCCGCTTTAAGTAGTCAACTGCAGTATTATCTTATCAAGGGCAGGTTTCTGAGGATTGTAGCCCTCTATACCATATTTTAGTGTATTTGAGAGGACATCCTCTATGGGTGTAGATCAATTTCTTGTATGGCAAGTTTTTATTAATGCCTGCTATCCACCTACTGAATTCAGGGGGTTGGCTCCTCATCCACTGCCTCACTATCACTTTCCGCCCTGCAAATAGGGATTTGTGTAAAAATATCTTAGTGAACTTGTCTAAATCCAGTTCTGGAAATATGCTTAAAAGGCATACCTTGGGTTCTAATGTAAGAGGGGATCCCATGTTATCATGTAAAGACCGAGCTAGCTGTTTCCAGAAGCCCTTGATGTGCAGACAATTCCATAATAGGTGTTCCCACCTCCCTGCCACACATCGGACAGTTTGCAGTCTGATCCTGTTTATATCTGGCAACTCTGAGTGGAGTATATATATCTGAGTGAGACGATCTGAGAGTGTGGGGGAGACTAGTTTACACGTATCAAGTGCGTCGCTCCATTCCTCATCATCTATGCTCCCAAACTCCTCCTCCCCATTTAGAATATGGGGGGGGGGAGGCTCTACAGAGACAGAAAGAAGGGGACTGCCACGTCCTAAATGAACAGAAAATATTGGAAAGGGAAAAATAACCCAAACCACAAAAAATATCCCCCTGGACTTTACTGGCAGTCATATGAAAAAAGCGTGAGATTGGGTAAAAGGCTATTTCATTTTATTGGTACAAAAAAACAAAACAAAATGGAGCATTGGAGTGAGCAGGAACACATGGGTCCCAAGTTCACCTCAAACAATGCATGTACATGTAAAATTTACATATGCAGTATATACATATTTAGCACAATTAAGCATTTAAAAACACAGATATTTTTGGGATGGGTACCACATTGAACAGCAAACAAATGGATAGCTTTGATGCATTTGAGATTAGACACACTCAGGAGCCGCTTGAAAGGCAGGATCCCGGGGCTATGTCACAAATGTCCCAACATGTTTCAGTCAATCCTTCATCAGGGGACGATGAACATCAAGCAAAACGAGAAATGTGCTGGCTGTAAGAGGGTTGAATCATATATAACAACATCAATTTTATTGGTAATACAACTGATTTATATTGCATGTAGATTGGTAAGAAATGTGTTTCCAGGACAAAGACTGGAATAAAGAGAGAAGGAGTTGAAGTGTGCCATCACTTACATCTAACTGGAGGTACCATCAACCATAATTCAAAGCAGCCTTGGACCGAGTCTGGGAATCAGGTCAGAGAGAAAGCCAAAGGGTTGTAGATAGTTGTCCACAAGCTCACTGAGGTTCTCAGTCAGGTTACCACAGCCCGAAACGATTGGGCGACCTGGTGGTTTCTCAGGGTTCTTGTGGATTTTGGGTAGCGCATAAAAAGTGGCTACCCGTGGGTGGCTAGTGCGTATGTATTCCCACGCGGATTTGGATATGGTATTGAGATAATAAGCTTCATCCACAAAGGCATAGAATTCCTTTGAAAAGCGGTCTACCAAACTGGATGGGATGACTCGGTACCAACTGGAATTGTTTAGAAGGGACATGCACATGTCCTTATAATCTGTGCTGTTCATGATAACGATGTTTCCACCCTTATCAGATGGTTTGATAACTACGTTGGTATTAGAGGCCAAGGTTTTTAATGCCATTTGTTCCCGGTTGGAAAAGTTGGAAGTAGATTGAGAAGGGTTGAGTAAACTCATGATGTCCTTAGTGACCATTTTTAAAAAAACAAGAAGCTTTTGCCTCTTATCGTTATGTTCTACTTTACATGCATATATTATATATCTATATACATGTACTCTCTTCCCTCTCTTCAATCAGTGTTACCCTACACCTCCTTGTGAGGTCTAGCTGACCTAGCCACTTTGGGCCCCTTGTGGATGTACGGAACCCACTGCCTCTCATTCCTGAGACATTTGCTTCCCCTTTGGCTTTCTCTTTGACCTGATTCCCAGACTCGGTCCAAGGCTGCTTTGAATTATGGTTGATGGAAGAGTTAGATGAAGGTTGAAAAGGTTGGCCCTTGTT
>BLSH010326276.1:67554-80144 GCA_018402905.1 Glandirana rugosa | reverse complement strand
GGTGAACTTATGACCTGCAAATATGGGGGAAGGAATGGTCTGGTTAAAAGTCGAAAGTCGCGAGAGTGTGAAACTTAGAGTTAATGAGAGAGTACGATGTGACGTGGGTTTGTTTTAAACACAGTAAAAAAAGTGTGTTTATCTCGAAAGAAAACCACCATAAATTCTTCGAGACCCAAAAAATAAAAAACGCTATATTAACTTTTTTCACGCTTTTAAAACTTTTTTTTTGTTAAAAAAAATCAAAGACACTATTTTAAAACGTTTATTCTTTAAAAACAAGTATTTAAAACCGGTTTTGGATATGACGATGGATAGAAACCATGGTGCAGTGTAGCATGAGAGAGTAATTGAGATTCAAAGTGTGAGAGCGCTGAAAGCTGAAAATTGGTCTGGTAAGGAAGGGGGTATAAACGTCCAGTATTCAAGTGGTTAATGGGGTTCGGGGCTGAACTCGAACTTTTTCGTGAAGTTCAGCCGAATCCGAACATCCAGGTGTCCGCTCAACTTTATTCAGCATCAGAGTCCATACACCGCAATGAAGATGGGTGAGTTGGTGGCTTGGAGAGGCAGTGCTGTTGGTAATAAGGTGATAAAAACTTGATTCCTCCTCTATCCCAATTAATGCAGGGATTATGCGCCTGTAGCATACCCATGGCATACCCAAAATGACAAGGAATAAGGGTGAAGCCATGGCATTCAGACATAACCGTTCTTTTGTGAACAACGGATATGATAGCAGGTAACGGAACACTCTCTTGAGTGACAGGCCCGAACTTAATGCGTGACCCATCTGCAAGGTACATTAAAAATCGATGAGGTTTTGGCTGCAGGGGAACCTTGTGTTGCGTGGTAAATGCCAAGTCAATAAAGCAGCTACAGGCTCCAGAATCAATGATAGTGGGTGCCTGAATAACCCCCTCCGGAATCTGCAACAAGAGAAGGATAGCCAGGTGAGAAAAGTTGTGGGACAGCAACAACTGGTTGGCAGAAGAAAGGGTCAATCACTTATGGCTCTTGGCTGGGCAGGTCCTTACATAATGGCCATTATCCCTGCAATACATACACAGGTTGTTCTGAAGTCGAAACTGGCGTTCTTCAGGAGTGTGGGAAGGACGAAACATGCCGAGCTGCATATGTTCTCGTGTATCAAGAGCTGGTGTAGCAGAAGCTGATGGTGCTGGAGGACTGGAGACTCATGGCATTATCCATACAGGCCGAGGTTGCCCAGCAAATCTCTCTGACCTGCGTTCCCTCAGACATCAATCAATCTGGATTGCCAGGTTTATCAGATTCCAGAGAATCTGGCACTCCCACTCAGGCCAATTCATCTTTTAATGGTTCAGAGAGGACCAACCAGAATTGGTAGTGGAGGGTGGCATCATTCCAGTTGGTGTCCGCTTTCCAGTGTCTAAAGTCTGCTACATAGTCCTCGGCTTCTCTGTGGCATTGCTGGAGCGCACGGAAAGCCGTCTCAGCAGTCGCAGTCCTTTGAGGATCCTCTATCTTTTGAGGATTACTGGGCCATGGCATTGAAGAATAAAATCAGAGTTGACAGGGACTTCTGCTCAAGTAAACGGTGAGCCCAGGACTGGTATTCCCCTTGCAGGAGGAAATTACATACCCCACCTTGGAGTCATTGAGTGAGAAAGTTCGGGGCTGTAACGCAAAGTACAGTTCGCAGGCATTTACGAAATGCCCTGAAATTGCTGCGATCACCCGAAAATCCTTCCGGAGTTGGGACTCTGAGGTCTGGTGGTAACATCACCACAGCAGGTCCAGCACTTGATTCTCTAGATGCAGTTAATGAACCAGACACATTGGGGCTGATGTGGGTGAGGATAATACCTGTACACGTTCCTCAAGCCAGTTGTTACCCTTCTGAAGGTTGTTAACTATATGTGTCAGTGCTGCAAGGTGATGACTCCTTATTCAGGCTCGGACATGGCTGTTTTGTACTATCACGTACCTGGTAGCAGAGCCTGAAATGATGAGGAAAGCCTCTCTTACACCTCTGACTCAGTGCCCCTGGTAGTGTGAACAGAAGGCTCAGGAATGCAGGGTGGCACAAGTGCCTGTAGGTCTTGCCAGTAGCAGAGTAGATATCCATGCCTGGCAGGAGAGGTCGTCCATAGTCCTTATTAAAGCAGGTGGGCTGGTAGACAACTGGAGGATGGCAGACTGAAGCAGGCTGGTGCTGCTGACAGTGGGTAGGTGAGGCATGCACTGATAGCAGACTGTAGAACAGCAGGCACAGCAGGATGTGTCAGGAAGTGGAGTCAGGCAAGCCACGTCATATACTGGCAGGATGCATCAGGTACAGAAGAGCAGGCAATAGCATGGCCTGGGTACAAGCAAGATCAGGAGCCAATCAGTGGAATAATAGCAAATGGAGCAGACCGAAGCAGAGGGCAAGGACAAGCCAGGTTCAGTACAGGCGGAGTTCAGAGTGTGGTCAGACAAGCCATGTCAGCAACTGGAATCAGTATAGCGAATAACAGGATGCAGGCAAGACTGAAAGACAAAGCAGAACTGATCCTGAGCACTGTCCGAGTTGATATAGTTTGTTTGGCACCAACATGTGTCACAGGTGCACATGTGTGAAGTGGCGCAGGCTCATGTGCGCGTGCGAATATGCGCCTATACATTAGGCAGTGCCCAAATTCCTGTGAGCATGAAAGGGAACATGTTTTAGCCTGTGCACAGAAGGCCTTTCCTTACATTCGTCATCAGCAAAAAGGCTGATTTTGTGCATTATGGGGCCAATGGTAAATCCTGATATCACAGGATTAGTTCTAATATGTTCCGCTAGGGGTTCCACCAGATTAAAAATGTATGGGGATAAGGGACATCCTTGTCTTGTACCATTAAATATCTGAAATGGATGAGATAACGTATCTGAGACATAAACTTGCGATGATGGAGTTGTGTGTAAAGCAAAGATTGCATTAAGAATTTTCCCCTGGAATCCAAATTTACGAAGCATGCGGTGAAAATAAGACAGTGGATTCTATCGAACGCCTTCTCTGAATCCAGGGAAAGAAGCAGAGAAGCCATTCTAGTAGTCTCCGCAAGGTGAATAATCGTAATAATCCGTCTGGTGGCGTCATATGTTTAGTGACCTTTTGTGAAACCTAATTGGTCGCAATGGATTAAAGTGAACAATAAAATCGATAAACCGGTTAGCTATTAGTTTAGCATAGAGTTTTAGATAGAGGTTCAGTAGGGAAATCGGTCGGAAGATTTATGGGGATGCCTGTTCCTTCCCTGGCTTTGGCAAAGTAATTGTGCGAGCTTTTAACATTTTGGTAGGAAAGGAAGAAGAGAAGGTAGCATTATTATAAAGTGAACAGCGATAAGGAGCTAGAGTCGATTGCAGTGGCGGCCCGTCCATCAGGCGCACGGGCGCATCCCCCTCTCTCCTATCACCTCCCTCTATGCTATGGATAGATTCACACATAGCATGAATCTATCCATGGCCGCCCGTGACCACCCCCTCCCCCATTCATGCGGCCGGCCCCTTTGTGGCGCCGGCTGCATGAATTAGCGCGGCGGGGGGTGTCCAAGAAGCTTCTCATTAAAGCCGTAGGCTCAAATTCGCTTTATTAAAAAGTGCGTCTTGTGGCCACAATTAGCATATCATTTTTTTGGGGGGGGACCCTGTTTTCACAGGGTCCCAGGTCCACTTCCTCTCCTAGAGCCATGAAGCCGGAAGGAAGTTCACTTTCCTCCCCCTCCCTCTCGACCATCTTCTGGGACACATCAGGGGTCCCAGAAGATACGCCGGCCATTCGCAAGGCGCAGCGTGACATGCGCAGTGCGCGCCCGGCTTTGAAGCCAAAGCTGGGTGCCCACACTTGTGATGCTGGCGCCGCCGAGGTAGAGGGGGAGAAGAGCAAGCCCTCAGGTGACCGCATGGATGGAGCCTGGGACAGGTGAGTGTCCGATTGTTCAAAGTCAGCAGATACACTTTTTGTAGCTGCTGACTTTTAACTGGGTGGAACTCCGCTTTAACTCAGCTGTCCACTCCTTGTGTGATTATTTCCCCAATAACAACATTCGCACTTCATTTTGCGACCACTACCTTTCCTGGATGGAGGGGAGAATTTTTAACTGGTGGCGCTGCTTATGGTCTAGCGCTTACTTCCAGAGTTGCCAGTGGACAGAATCATACCATCTAGCAGGACCTGCACTAACACTGGTCCCCTGTGCTGTATCTGCATCTCTCACAACCTCCTTCCGAATTCCTCTTTCATGGCGACTGGTGCCTGTACCTCTCCTCTTCTGTTACCTGGACCTTGGATCCCGGTGGTGGTTTGGATGTCCCAGACTTCAGGAAGCATCCCACTGCTGCCACCAAATGTGACGGAACCACTTGCCACCCTCATTATATGCTTCCTTCTGCCAAAGAGTGACTCGTGCCCTCCAAACTGTTCTGAGCGGACCAAGCGCTAATACAAGCCCTTTTTACCCCAATCATCGTACACAGACAAGATGTGAGGTAAAATCCAAAGGAATGACTGTTTATTGAAACTTAGACACATACGTTATACCCCCACAGAAGGACATTCCCCTCCTGATCATATTATCCTAACAATACAAACTGTAAACAAGAATATAATTAACATAACTAAGGAACAACCACCATACTATACACATCTCACAATAGTTTAACAAGGTAGAGGAGACACAATACTATTAGATAGAAACAATGGGAATTCACACCTAGAAAATGCTTTAATTTATTAGGAATCCCAGACTTTCCGACAACAGTTTTCAAGAAGACTCAGGGCTGTTCAAATCTCATTAACCAGCTTTCTTTTCACATACATCTACTTACTGAGTTTCAAGGTGGCAGAGACCATCATGGCTTAAGACTAAAGGGGAGGGATAGGGGATCTTGGGGGTGTGAGATCACCACCAGATAGGAACCGGCTTCAAAGGGAACACACTGCAGCATACAAAAAAATGCAAAAAATCTGGCAGTAATAACATTCTATATAGTAAAGGATCACATCACACAATTAAAATTGTTCGAGACAATGTTGCCATGGAACAAACATTTGACCCGGGTAACTCGCACCAACCACACACCGGGGGGGGGGAGCTAGAGGAGCTATGGAGTAAGTCACTGCTGGGAGGGGAACAGCACAGCAGCCGTGAATGACTCCCAGAGTTGCTGCCAGTAGCAGATAAAGGACAATATAATGATGGATGGCTCCGTACTGATGAATGGACAGTAGGCAGATGTAGAGTCTCAGTAACAAGGGGGATATGCCAGCCAATATAGTATGAGAGTCATATAGCAGAGCCACTGAGGGGCTGTGTGCCAATGAGAGACAGATTCACACATAAATGCTGGGGATATCAATGAAAACCCTCTTGGACAGCACTATGTAGGAGCTTCAAGCAGAGAGCATGAACACAAAACACAGCGGATGCATTGAGTGGTGTATGTAAATTAAATAAAGGGAACGGTGTCCCATGGACCAGTCTCACCTGCAATCCTGTGTTGAGCGGTCTCACCGACAGTCCTGTATGTAGCAGCAGTGGAGACTCCAGTATAAATCGTCCTCCATGCACCCTTATAGGTCACTGCTGGGAGGGGCAACAGCACAGCAGCCGTGAATGTCTCCCAGAGTTGCTGCCAGTAGCAGATGAAGGACAATATGATGATAGATGGCTCCGTGCTGATAAATGGACAGTAGGTAGATGTAGAGTCTGAGTAAAAAGGTGGATATGCCAGCTAATATATTATGAGAGTCATATGGCAGAGCCACTAAGGGGCTATGTGGCAGTGAGAGACAGATTCACACACAAATGCTGGGAATATCAATGAAAACCCTCTTGGACAGCACTATGTAGGGGCTTCAAGCAGAGAGCATGTACACAAAACACATCAGATACATTGAGTGGTGTATGTAAATTCAATAGCGGGAACGGTGTCCCATAGAACAGTCTCATCAGCAATCCTGTGTTGAGCGGTCTTACAGACAGTCCTGTGTGTAGCAGCAGTGGAAACTCCAGTATAGATCGTCCTCCATGCACCCCTACTTCCTGGTTATCCCCATGTGTCCGTACTAGAGTTGAGCAGTGGCATACAGTGCTCTGTAAGCTCCCGTGCCCGATAGGCACTTCCATTTGGAGTCAGTGGCTGCGCTGCAGTCCTCACATGTGTGGGGGGCGGTAGATGACACAACACCCCAGGATGCGAGTGGACTTCCGGGTCACGCTGTGACGTCAATGCATTTCGCCCACCTGACTTGAGCTTTGATGCTGGAAAGAGGCAAGTTGCAGGTTTAAATGAGAGAGAGGAAGGGAAAAACTCCTCCCCTTTGTGGTTTTATTTCTCAGCCATGCCTACACGACCAGTGTTAAAGGGACAGCATCTCAAAAATAGCAATGATATAAAAAAATAAAAAATGGTGTAAATCAAGCAGCTAATGTTTTATCTTAGTGGGAGAGAGAGAGACAGGGAGTACAGTTGTATTCAACTCCCATACATATTGGATACAGCATATCCGTCCATGATCCAGGAGACAAGGAGATCATTTTTTCACATCAACTCAGGGCTCAAGGAATACTTGTAAACTACATTCTGTGTTCAACCCTTTGGGGGTCATAGTTCTGAGGTGGAAAATCCACTCTTTTTCTTTGCACAGAAGGGCCCTGTTAGAGTTCCCTCTACGACACAATAAATTTAAAACAAAAAAACCTTTCACCCTGAAACACTCTGGGGATGACTCGTGGAACCGGTCAAAGTGTTGAGCTATGGGAGTACATTCTGCTGTAAGTGGATTCTTAGGTGGTTTGATACAGCAGAGGTGTTCACCGATGTGGATCCTAAGTTGGCATTTGGTTTTGCCCACATAATATTTCCTGCATGGGCATTACAGAATATACAGGACCCTAGATGTGCTGCAGTTAATAAACTGCCTAATATGATAGGTCCGCATCAGTGAACACCCCAGTACCCTCCATGTATCGACAGATATGGCAATGGCCACATGGGAACATCCCGGTAAGATGTGGCATTGTAGTTGAATCCAAGTTGAGCTGGCATCGTAGTTGAATCGTATATTTTTGACAGATTAGCAAAAATGTGTACATCTTCATACTGTGCAGGCAGGGTCTGCAGCATTCTCGCCTTGGTGAGAATTTGTTCTTATATCTGAAATAAATTACCTTGAGGCTTGGAGATATGGGTAGATGTTATCAATGGTAAGCTCAATAGTACCTTCCAGCAGAAGAGCAGACTTCATATCTCGGGTATGGGTGGAGATCACTCACTTGCACAGTTTCCGGAATGCTGCAGGGCTTAACATTGTTGTGGTGGAGCCTATCTTTGAGGCCACCAGTTTTGCCTTGATCCACAAAAAATATTCCCTGCCTTCCTCATAAACATCAACTAGGTCATTGGTAGTCGTGGTATCATCCTCCATTTTGTTTTTAATGTAGTGAATTCTTTCACTTATGGTGTGCATTACAGTGGTGAAATTGTGAATTAGAGAAGAAAAGTGAGCAAGCAGGGATGACTGCAGTGATAGAAGCATGTCCTTAATGGTTGTGTCTAGCAGTCCAGTAGAAGTCCTATGACAAAACGCGTAGGGCGGGGCCATACGTCACACGCCACTTCGGGTTTCGAGCAGTGGAACACAGGGGACACGGCTGACTTCCTTGACTACAAGATCAGCGTTATATGCCTGTTTGTATCAGCGGAAATGTGAGTGATTTTACCGTAATTTGATAATAAAAATACCATACAGTACTGCGCAAGATATTGCCGCCTTGTTTACATGCTCTGAATGTGGGATGAGGATGAAGGTATAAGAATAGAACCACAGCCAAAGCGAATACCCTTTTGGTGGAGAGCGCTTTCCAGTGAGTGCATTGGGAGAGCACAGAGTGGAGCACCTAACACTTGTGATTTGAAGTTTGTGTGTCACAACTCATCACTACCCACTAACGGACTTCTTATGAACTTTTATCAGCTTGGGACTCTTTTTTGAGTAAATTGATGATTGCATTTTGGGCCATTTGGCACTGAATGTTATAGCACAACTCATTATCCATTGGAGGGCACCTATGGTTTTTAATGACTAAGCACTTTTTCACTTTTTCCTTCTTTTTTTGATATTGATTATTTTGTTAATTTTCACAGTATTGTTGAGTAACATTTGAAGCACTATAAATTCCATAATAGGTGCAGGGATTTTATTCAGTTGAATACAGACAAACACATATTAACACAGCAGTCTCACATACAGTCCTGGGGAGCTTGGACACACCAGTTGTGTCTCAGCAGCCAATTTTAGGCACCACACTCACATATTACAACACGGATATTATTTTGAGCATATAAATAACAGAAATTGTTTCACATGTTTTAAAGGAATACACATTGACAATAATTGAATATAAGTTCTTTTTTCTATTTTCTTTTTCTTTTCCTTTTTTCACATAAAATTGCTACACTATTTGAATATTCTGCTTATATCTGGAAGGATTTAGGCATAGTATCTGGTGGAATTTAATTTTGTTGCACTACGGCCACTTCACATTCATGCAGTAAACTAATATTTTGAGATTACCAGCATCCCGGAAACTATATAATTCATGTCTCTATGCTGATATAGACCACCACATGCAGCGCCATATCCACCATAATCTAACTATATTATCCAAACTACACCCTAGTGAAGTTTGAGGTGGGGGCAGCAGCTCGCAGAGAAATAATTACCCTTGTATTTATCCGTTTGCACGGAACAAGATTTTTACAGTCCATCACCTATACCAGTGTTCCCCAACCCTGTCCTCAAGGCCCACCAACAGGTCATGTTTTCAGGATTTCCATTATTTTGCACAGGTGATTTGATCAGTTTCACTGCCTTAGTAATTACCACAGCTGATTCATCTGAGGGAAATCCTGAAAACATGACCTGTTGGTGGGCCTTGAGGACTGGGTTGGGGAACACTGACCTATACCCTCAGCTTCTTTAGCAAGGCAGTGGTCGTCTTGGAGGCTTGTTTAGGGTAGTTATCATGTTGGAATATTGCCCTGCGCCCAGTCTCCGAAGGGAGGGGATCATGCTCTGCTTCAGTATGTCACAGTAGATGTTAGCATTCATGGTTCCCTCAATGAACTGTAGCTCCCTAGTGCCAGCAGCACTCTTGCAGTCCCAGACCATGACACTCCCGCCATGCTGGACTGTAGGTAAGATACACTTGGCTTTGTACTCCACACCTGGTTGCCGCCACACACACTTGACCCCATCTGAACCAAATAAGTTTATCTCGGTCTCATCAGACCACAGGATTTAGTTCCAGTAATCCATGTCCTTAGTCTGCTTGTCTTCAGCAAACTGTTTGCGGGCTTTCTTGTGCATCATCTTTAGAAGAGGCTTCCTTCTGGGATGATGGCCATACAGAACAATTTGATGCAGTGTGCGGCATATGGTCTGAGCACTGACAGGCTGACCCCCCACCCTTTAAACCTCTGCAGCAATGCTGGCAGCATTCATATGTCTATTTACCAAAGACAATATCTGGATATAACGCTGAGCACGTGCACTCAACTCCTCCTAGCTGTTGTGCCCTACCCCTGGGTCAATTCATGTGCTCTTTGTTGTGACCATATGGATTTTATGGAATTCTGAATTTCTTGAATAAAGGTGATATCTTTTGGAGTGCGGCCATCCAGTGACTTTCTTCATTTCGAGATGCCTTGCAGAGCCTGCACCCAATTATGGATTAGCGGACTAGTGTGATGGGTTGGAGCAGGTGTTGTTCTATCAATCAACTCCTTTGGTCGACCATGGCGAGGCCTGTTCTGAGTGGAACCTGTCCTGTTAAACCGCTGTATGGCCACCGTGCTGTAGCTCAGTTTCAGGGTCTTGGCAATCTTCTTATAGCCTAGGCCATATTGTGTAGAGCAACAATTAATGTTTTCAGATCCTCAGAGTTCTTTGCCATGCGGTGCCATGTTGAACTTACAGTGACCAGTAAGAGAGTCAGCATTAACACCAAATTTAGCACACCTGCTCCCCAATCACACCTGAGACCTTGTAACACTAACAAGTCACATGACACCGGGGAGGGAAAATGGGTAATTGGTCCCAATTTGGACATTTTAACTTAGGGGTGTACTCACCTTTGTTGCCAGCGGTTTAGACATTAATGGCTGTGTGTTGTTATTTTGAGGGAATGAGAAAATTTACACTGTTATACAAGCTGTATACTCACTACTCTACATTGTAGCAAAGTGTCATTTCTTCAGTGTTGTCACATGAAAAGATATAATAAAATATTTACAAAAATTTGAGGGGTGTACTCACTTTTGTGAGATACTGTATTTACCCAAAACATGACACAATGACTTAGACAACGAGGTACAGCTGACTCATGGCTAATCCCATCATAGAGGATCCTTAAGAGCTAGTCAAATTAGCCAACATATACTAGAAACATTAAGTTGATTAAACAACTAGCCACCTGAAGGTCTCATTCCAGGTCAGACTTGCTGGCATCGAGCTCACAAAATACAATACACATTATTACAAGTATAAACACCTCCCCACAGTAGTTTGCTAGCAGACAATAGGTGTGTTAATTAGCACAATTAACAATGGGCGAAAGACTGGTGGCTTGAGCTGATAAAAATACCACCTGCTATGCCTTTTAACATGGATCCCGGGCCTAAACTCCCAGAGTCTGTGTGTTCTGGGGAGACACAACCCCGAATCAGAAACAAGACCACTCCAAGGGTCCCCCAGGCACTCACATTCAAAAGAGTAGTGTTCCCTTGGAAGCCAGGGCCCATAGTCAGTAGGCAAGTGGATAGCCTGCAGTCACCTCCAAATGCCTCTGTACTGGGTGAGTTTGTCACATGAACTTATCCTTTAAAGGTTGTATGTGATTTGATTAATCCACCGTTTACTATTTCTTGGAGTTATGTGCGCTTTACTGGAAGTTATTGTCTACTTTCATATGCTGCTAGTGCCAGTAAACAGGCCCTTTAACATGCATTAATGCATCACAAACTGGATATGAACTTTTCAGTAACTGCACACGTGTACATGCATTTAACATGCTTGAAAACACATATGAGACCTCAGTCTAAGAGATATTGCACTGAGCACCTGGCATGTGAAAAGTTACAGGGAAAATGTATAGTATGTATTTTGTTTCCATTAATTTATTGCATATTTACTGTACATATTGTTTATTTTTCTTTTGTAGAAATTCAAGATTTTTGCACTGAGAGGGAAACTAACCAGTGATCACTTTTATGACACCAGAGGAAAGAAGCATTTTAAACTTCAATTTTCAACCTAATACACCGTAACTGCTTTTTAAATTGTACAGTGTAATAATTACCTTTGTTCAATGTTTCAGTTACATGTTTAATAAACCTCAGTTATCCTGGATTTATTTGCTTTATGTTTATTACCTCGAGCTCCTAGTCCATGGTTGAAAATTCCTGCAACCCCCTTGAGGCATAGTAAATGAGTATGCTATGGTTCTGCGTTAGTGTGTTAGTGCTTGACCTTTTTGTGTAATGAAGAATATTTTTTTATGGTCATAAAATGGACACAATACAAGCATGAATATACACATTTTATAGCTCATCACCCTTTATAACTATTTTTGTCAGTCTCTGTTCAAGCATAAAATATTATTATCTCTGGTTCAAGGCATAATAATAGGGATCAATCCATTTTAAAATTACAGTGCCTTGAAAAAGTATTCATACCCCACATTTTGTCATGTCGTAACCAAAAAGGTAAATGTATTTTATTGGGATTTTATGGAATAGACCAACACAAAGTGGCACATAATTGTGAAGTGAAAGGAAAATGATAAATGGTTTTCAATTTTTTTTTACAAATATCTGAAAACCATGGCATGCATTTGTATTCAGCCCCCTTTACTCCGTTACCCCTAACTAAAATCTAGTGGAACCAATTGCCTTCAGAAGTCACCTAATTAGTAAATAGTCCACCTGTGTGTAATTTAAACCTCAGTATAAATACAGCTGTTCTATGAAACCCTCAGAGGTTTGTTAGAGAATCTGTCACGAAGCTGTCACGAACCCCCACACGTCCACGGCGACTAGCTAACCGCGACGTGCGTGCTGTGACTGGGAGTATATGAGGGAATAAGGAGAAACTTATACTACCATAAGATTTCACTGTGCTTTCACAGCCCGCACTACCTTTGGCCACCACTAGAGGGAGACTCCACTCCAATCCAGCTGGCTGACCACACACAGGCAGATACGAATCTTACATACAATCTGGTACACTCTATGGGTTGGGGAGCAGTCTAGCAATTAATACACTTCTAGGGTTTCTCTAGCTATCCTACAAGCTAAAACCCCGGTGCTAATCACTCTTCCCACTGTCCACACACCCACACCAGACCCACAATAACCGATAGCCTGCCGTTTATTCCTATATCGAATTGGTCTGCTGAGCCACCACACACACACAGATCTCCGTCTGGCAGATCTGTTAGTTTACAATCTGCATGCAATCTGCCCACACACAGAGAAATTGCAGATCACCACCGGTTTCCATCACGCCCGACAC
>BLSH010326276.1:9495-40005 GCA_018402905.1 Glandirana rugosa | reverse complement strand
TAACGTACACACGTGACATTATACAGTAAATCATCACCCACAATCCCCGGGGCTTTTTACCACAGACAGGGACCGTCGGCTCGCCTCGATGAGAAAGTTAGTCGGTAGAAGGCCGAGCCAGCGGTGCGGGGGACTAGTGTGTGAAAACTCGATGAACGTCTGTTTGATGTGAGTAACCGAGGTCAATGGAACAAATTCCGTTTTAACGTAAGATATGGTGAAAACATGTATCCATTTGTTCAGTGGGAAACTTTACGGTAAATGGTTTTTACTTGGATACGTATAAATTGGAGATGTCCAGGCGCGATAACTGTTTTCTGCAGTTGTCGCGCCTGGACTTTTAGGCCCACCTGCAGGTAGCGCGCAGGGGGCGTGTAAAGGGGCGGACGTCCATGGACGTCCACCCGGATTTTCAGGTCCGCGCTGTTGACGTCTTTTGTCAATAGCGCGGACCTGTAGAGGTTAAATATGCATAGGTTCATTTTTGGTAAATGGCATTTCAAAGGGTGACTTGTTTACCTATGTACAAAAGTGGTATAGAATGCAATTTTGCCTTAAACAAGGTAACTGGAGCCAATGAGTGTAGTTTGTCTGCAAGTAGCTCAAAAGTGTGTGATCAGGGGGCGTGGCGACCGAGCCGGAAGATGGCTGATTGAAAGAGTAGCTCCGCTCGGCTGCCAGGGACAGACACCATTTTTCGGGGCCCCTAACACCCACTACTAAATGACATATTACAGTGCACACATGCAATAATGACATTAAAACCTGCAAGGCTATTTAAAAGTACCTGGATATCTTCAACCAAAATATGTGGAGTCCGTCGCACTATATGGCCATAGAGTGCTTAACTCACTCCTACTTCACAGGCCCCCATCTTAGTGGGTCCTATACTACCATAGAATGGGAGATTCTGTCTCATAACCATGGGAGCAATACACTCCTCCTAATGGGAGATCTAGAGAACTCTTCCTATGTCTCAGGTGGACACTAATTAGAGGCAATTAAGAATAGGTGGGGTGCTCCAGCCCAAAAGATCTGATCAGGATCTGCAATAGACAATACACTCCAGGTACGTTTATAGCCTTGCAGGTTTTAATGTTTTATTTGTCTATTGCAGGCTTTCATCCACAGCCACATGGGCTACAACAAAATGGTGGCGGCCTGTGGCAGCAACAGCTCCAGGGCGCCACTGTGACTCCTCCTAAGGGCCCTAATAAAACTCCATCTGGACAAATAATTGAAAACGAATCTACACTGCTCCAAGCATGTGATCCAAATAATCACCTTCCCTGCTCAGAAGCATCCAGGTGCGGCTCTGCAAACGTGGTAGGCAATTAAGATACTGGACAGCTGCACTCTAATGCAACACCTTTATTCTGCAAAGTAGAATTAAATCAAAGCTGTCAAATCATAAGTACAGAGGTGCAGGAAAAAACAGCTAACGTGTTTCAAGCCCTAATATGGTGCTTGGTCATAGCTGACAAATACTATTTGATCATAAATATAGGAATATGGCACCAATCCAACAGTCCCAAGACCATCGGGGGCCCACCCACAGATAATCAGACAAAGAGTGAGAACACATTTGGGAGGTGAATGGAAAAAGCAAGGAAAAGTGAAACACTCAGCTCTGAATCAGAACTGGAGAGTGCATCATATCACCAGCAGACATTGGGACTCCGACCCAATCGATCGGAAAATACAAAAAATTGAAACCTAAAATTAAACATGAATCATGATATATACATGCTAAAAACACAATATATAAATGCAAACATTATTCTCATGAACTAATGTGTTCATTAATCAAGGACTTGTGGAAAAGGACTATTAATTAATTGGTAGATTAGTATACTCAATATGTATGCATATACAAAACATCCTTAAATCTTCCACAAGTCCATGATAAAAAAAGATATGAAAGAGGACCATGAAGAGAAACAAATTACATGAAAAAATGTCATATATACAGTATCTCAGAAATGAGAGTACCCCTCTTACATTTTTGTAAACATTCTATTACATGTTTTCATGTGACAACCAGGGCCCTAGATAATTTTTTTGTCCTGGGGGGGTTCAGCAGCAGGTACCAAGTTGTGAAGCGGGGGGGGGGGGGGACAGGAGAACCAAGCAGCACTGAGCAATGTGTGGGTCTATAGTCCATAGACCCACACAGCACAGGAGCAAGCATGTGTTGTGTGCCCCCGTAGCAAGCAGCTTTCTATTGTGGCACACAGAGAAGAGGAGGATCAGGGCCACTCTGTGCAAAACCATTGCACAGAGCAGGTGAATATAACATGTTATTTATTTTAATTTAAAATGAGGTTTCACTGCGGCTGTGTTTTTAGGAAGGGCAGGGACAGCAGCCCATTCCCACGATAACGCAGGCCACACCGCATGCATAGGTCTAAACTACCCTTAGCCTTGGTTCACACTATGAGTCACACAGGAACTGCATCACATTTCTGTGCAATTCACATGCGATTCAGTGCAGTGCGACTTGAGCCCATTCATTTTGAATTGGCTTTGATTGCACTGCATTACACCAAAGTCGTGCATGCACCAATTTTAGGAACCATTGAAACCGGATCACATGGTCATTTTGTATCATCGGATCTGGGGCGAACACACTGCATTTGGGTTGTTGTTAAGATTTCACTAACACCCACTGTAGATTGCAAGGGCAGTGCAATTTGAATGTGGTGCAGGACCAGGGCCACCTTCAATATTGATTGGACCCTGGGCAAACATCCCCCCCCCATTCACATCATGACCGCTCACTTATTGGTTGCTGGAGGTTACAGTACATCATTACCGCTCAGTGATTGGTTGCTGGAGGTTACAGCACATCATTAATGCTCACTGATTGATTGCTAGAGGTTACAGCACATCATCTCCTCACTGCCTGCACACCATGGACTGGAGAGGTAGGGGACTCACCATTAGACAGAAAACTCCTAGAAGGTGTTATTAGCAATGAGCAGTGCACACACAGCTGTTAAAGTAGGGATTGCAGTGTGTGTGAAAGAGTCCTTCATGGTGAAAGGTCTACTTTGAAGCAAAACAGCTTGTTCTGACTCTCATACACTCCATTTATTGTGTGGATGCATAGCTTGGTTTGAGACTGCATCCCAGTGATGGTCAACTGATGAGGTTTTCAGGGCCTCAACTGTAGCCCCTGACACACCAAAGGGTTGTGCATATCATTTACTGCCAGACATACTACGTGAGATGGTCAGAGACTGCAGGCGTACAAGAGATGGTCAGAGACTGCCGACATAGTACAGGAGATGGTCAGAGACTGCAGACATAGTACAGGAGATGGTCAGAGACTACAGGCGTACAAGAGATGGTCAGAGATTGCAGACGTACTACAGGAGATGGTTAGACATTGCAGACATAGTGCAAGAGATGGTCAGAGACTGCAGACATAGTACAGGAGATGGTCAGAGACTGCAGACATAGTACAGGAGATGGTCAGAGACTACAGGCGTACTACAGGAGATGGTCAGAGACTGCAGACATACTACAGGAGAAGATCAGAGACTGCAGACGTACTACAGGAGAAGATCAGAGACTGCAGGTGTACAAGAGATGGTCAGAGACTGCAGGCGTACTACAATAGATCATCAGAGACTGCAGACGTACTACAGGAGATGGTCAGAGACTGCAGGCATACAAGAGATGGTCAGATACTACAGGCGTACTACAGGAGATGGTCAGAAACTGCAGATGTACTACAGGAGATGGTCAGAGATTGCAGACATACTGGAGGAGATGGTCAGAGACTGTAGTTGTACTACAGGAGATGGTCAGATACCATCCATGTACTGTCTGATCTCCTATCCCTGTACATTGTCTGCTGAACACTCACAATGGTCCTTCCTGATCACCATAACAGGTGCCGTCAGTGTCCTCACACCCCACACATATCATTTACTTACTGTGTGACACCGACAATGAGGACAGGTCCCAGACTTTCAGCATGGACTGTACAGGGGAGGGAGGAGCTGTCCCTACCTCTCCTCCCCACTGATCTCAGGCTGGTTGTTAGGGGGTGGAGTGATTGGCTGTTAGGGGGATGTGGAGGTCACGTGACCGCAGGTCAAGCAGTGGTTGGTTGGGAATTGGAAGAGATGATGGAGCACCAAGCTGGGAACCAAGCCGCACAGCTGTAGTCCAACTCCACCCCAGTATTATTTAGCTGTCATCTTTTTTACGGGCAGTGCAGGCACAAGAGGCAGCTGCTTTGTGCACCACAACATTGACTGGGGCTGGGCGCAGGGCAGCTGCCCATTTTGCCCCGTGTTAAAGACAGCCTTGTGCGGGAGATGCATTGCAGGTTTTCTGCACCACATCCTAGTGTGAACTGGGGCTTATTATTGCCTTTTCAACACAATTAAAAAAAGGCCAGGGCATTAATGGCAGAAAACGTTCCAGCCTGGCTTTGGCAATGTTGTTGTGCCTGGTAATCCCTCAGCCCTTTGGCTCTGCAGTCAGCACCACAATATAGCTGACAGAGCCAAGCTGGACTGTCAGTACCAACCAAGCAGTGGAAAATGGTAACCCACAAATCCAGTGATTAATGAATAATTTGCCAGTTGCCACAGACTTACTTACCTCAATGGCAGCACAGCAGTGGTGGCAAGTGGTTTGTGATAAACGTCTCTCAGGCAGCAAGCAAGCCCAAAAGTAAAGAGGGAGGCTCTGCTCCTTAGCAGCAGTACTGCTACCTTGCATGTTCTCTGCTCCATTCTCTTCCGAAGTCCAAGGTGGGAAGTGATCTATTCGCCGGGAACCCAGCGCAGCCTGGTTGTAACAGCGTGACGTAAGTGCCTGTGACAGTGGGCCTTACACCCAACCTGCTGCATCCACTTCACCCGCAATACTGACTGCTGTGCTCCGCTGTTTGTGGTTGCAGTGCTGGCGCCATGAGAGGAGACAGGGCAGAGAGACTTTTTATTTTTGGCAGGGTGCTCTGGGTGGGGGGTTTGAACACCCCAAACCCCCCCTTATCTACGCCCCTGGTGACAACACTGAAGAAATTACGCATTGATACAATGTAAAGTAGTGAGTGTACAGCTTGTATAACAGTGTAAAATTGCTGTCCCCTCAAAATAACTCAACACACAGCCATTAATGTCTAAACCGCTGTCAACAAAAGTGAGTACACCCCTAAGTGAAAATGTCCAAATTGGGCCCAAAGTGTTAATATTTTGTGTGGCCACCATTATTTTCCAGCACTGCCTTAACCTTCTTGGGCATGGAGTTCACCAGAGCTTCACGGGTTGCCACTGGAGTCCTCTTCCACTCCTCCATGACGACATCACGGAGCTGGTGGATGTTAGAGACCTTGCACACCTCCACCTTCCATTTGAGAATTCCCCACAGATGCTCAATAGGGGTTAGGTCTGGAGACATGCTTGGCCAATCCATCACCTTTGCCCTCAGCTTCTTTAGCAAGGCAGTGGTCATCTTACACATGTTATGTTGGAATACTGCCCTGCTGCCCAGGCTGCGAAGGGAGGAGATCACGCTCGGCTTCAGTATGTCACAGTACATGTTGACATTCATGGTTCCCTCTATGAACTGTAGCTCCCCAGTGCCAACATGCAGCCCCAGACCATGACATTCCCACCACTATGCTTGACTGTAGGCAAGACACACTTGTCTTTTTACTCCTTACCTGTTTGCCGCTACACACGCTTGACACCATCTTAACCAAATAAGTTTATCTTGGTCTCATCAGACCACAGGACATGGTTCCAGTAATCCATGTCCTTAGTCAGCTTGTATTCAGCAAACTGTTTGCGGGCTCTCTTGTGCATCATCTTTAGAAGAGGCTTCCTTCTGGGACGACAGTCATGCAGACCATTTTGATGCAGTGTGCGGCGAATGGTCTGAGCACTGACAGGCTGACCCCCCACCCCTTCAACCTCTGCAGCAATGCTGGCAGCACTCATACGTCTATTTCCCAAAGGCAACCTCTGGATAGGACACTGAGCACGTGCCCTCAACTTCTTTGGTCGACCATGGAGAGGCTTGTTCTGAGTGGAACCCGTCCTGTTAAACCACTGTCTTGACCACCATGCTGCAGCTCAGTTTCAGGGTCTTGGCAAACGTCTTATAGCCTAGGCCAGGGGTAGGCAACCTGCGGCCCTCCAGCTGTTGCAGAACTACAAGTCCCATCATGCCTCTGGGAGTAATTGTAACTGCAAGCCTTGCATTGCCTCATGGGAAATGTAGTTCCACAACAGCTGGAGGGCCGCAGGTTGCCTACCCCTGGCCTAGGCCATCTTTATGTAGAGCAACGGTTCTTTTTTTCAGATCCTCAGAGTTCTTTGCCATGAGGTGCCATGTTGACCTTCCAGTGAACAGTATGAGAGAGTAAGAGCGATAACACCAACACCAAATTTAACACACATTAAAGAGTCACATGACACAGTGAAGGGAAAATGGCTAATTGGGCCCAATTTGGACATATTCACTTAGGGGTGTACTCACTTTTGTTGCCAGCAGTTTAGACATTAATGGCGATGTGTTGAGTTATTTTGAGGGGACACCAAATTTACACTGTTATACAAGCTGTACACTCACTACTTTACATTGTATAGCAAAGTGTCGTTTCTTCAGTGTTGTCACATGAAAAGATATAATAAAATATTTACAAAAATGTGAGGGGTGTACTCACTTTTGTGAGATACTGTAGATACAATTGTGCTCATAAGTTTACCTACCCTGGCAGAATTTATGATTTCTTGGCCATTTTTCAGAGAATATGAATGATAACACAAATACTCTAATTTCACTCATGGTTAGTGTTTGGCTGAAGCCATTTATTATCAATCAACTGTGTTTACTCTTTTTAAATCTTAATGACAACAGAAACTGCCCAAATGACCCTGATCAAAAGTTTACATACCCCAGTTCTTAATACCGTGTATTGCCCCCTTTAACATCAATGACAGCTTGAAGTCTTTTGTGGTGTTTGTGGATGAGGCTCTTTATCTTCTCAGAAGGTAAAGCTGCCCATTCCTCTTGGCAAAAAGCCTCCAGTTCCTGGAAATTCTTGTGCTGTCTTGCATGAACTGCATTTTTAACATCTCTGCCGAGTGGCTCAATGATATTGAGGTCAGGAGACTGAGACGGCCACTCCAGAAACTTAATTTATTCTGCTGTAGCCAATGACAGGTCGACTTGGCCTTGTGTTTTGGAGCATTGTCATTTTGGAATGTCCAAGTACGTCCCATGCACAGCTTCCGGGCTGATGAATGCAAATGTTCTTCCAGTATTTTTTGATAAAATGCTGCATTCATCTTGCCATTGATTTTGACCAAATTTCCCGTGCCTTTGTAGCTCACACATCCCCAAAACATCAGCGATCCACCCCCATGTTTCACAGTAGGAATAGTGTACATTTCATCATAGGACTTAATGACTCCTCTCCAAATGTAGCATTTATGGTTGTCGCCAAAAAGCTCAATTTTGGTCTCCACTCCAAATTACTTTGTGCAAAAAGGTTTGAGTTTGTGTATTTTGTGTTTTTTAAAATTTATTTCCTGGTCGTCCTCCCGTCAGCACACTATGGGTTAACTCTCCCTGATTAACCCCTAGGACCACCTTCTCCCAGCGCAATAAATCCCTGTCCTCCCCTCCCCCTCATGTTCTTTCTTTTTTGGCCTCCAGGCCACCTGTTGATTGCAGTGGTAAGTACTTTGTTTGCTGCATTCCCCCCTAAAAAACCTACCACTCCATGTTCTCACACTCATGGATTTGGAAGACCCTGAATGATGGAGGTAAATCTTCCTAGAAACTGGGTGCCCTTTTTGTGCCAGGGCTGTGGGCAAAATTATGCTTAAACAGAATTGATATTATACAAGTGTGGTATTATAAAAGCTCTGCAATGTCATCATTGCCTCTTACTTGGGGTTATTTTTTTCCTGTCTTCTATATGCAGCGCACTGCTCTCCTGGCTTTATGGTCAGTCTGAGAGCTGCTGTGAATGAGGTCACAGGGGGGGAGATGGGCAGCACGGGATGGTAACCGCCAGTTGCCATGCAACAGCGCAAATGATCTTGGAGGGCTGCAGTGAGAGGGCTTCTCTCTCTCTCTGCAGTCCTGCCAGGTAAAGGACTTACCTCAGATTCTGAGTGTGTCTCCTTTCTGCTTCTGGATGTGCTGTCCTGGCTCCCCTGCTATGCTGTGTACTTCTGTGGCTGACTGTGACTGCTGTCTGCCTTTGGAAATGCTGCCTGAGTTTACCTGTCTGCCTTTGGAAGGGCTGATTGAGCTCACCTGTCTATCCATGGTCTGCTGCTTCTAAAGTGAGTGGATGGGTCTTAAAGAGACAGTGTATCTGTCTGTTTTTGATGAGAGGTAATATGATTTTTCCAGATATTTTGTGCAAGTATGAGCTTGCCACACCTGTTAATGGCACAGAAGACTAGCAAAGGCAGGAGGGGGCAACGAGGGAAATGGCTTTTAAAAGAGTGCTCAAGGAATGCAAATGAAGATGTTTTGCATTATCTTAGGAGCAGAAACCCTGAACATAAATGCTCCAAAAAAACATAAGACCTGCCAACGATCATCTCATCCTGACCGGAATGATGACACCTAACAGGTTGTCACCTTCATAAGCATAGTGCCTAACGCCCAGGCGTTTTTCCAAGCGCTTTTTAGTCAATTTTAAAGTGCTTTTGAAGCGCCAGCATTAAATAAATCGCACATCCCCCTACATTACATCCTGTTTACGTCCTGGTATTTTGGCCTTTCCACAACCTCTGGGCGTTTTGCTGGCACTTTGAACGCGCTTTTGGGGCGCTTTACATTCATTTCAATGTACAGGGTGGGCCATTTATATACACCTTAATAAAATGGGAATGGTTGGTGATATTGCCTTCAGATGACCCCAGATCGGGAGACCTTGGGGGCCATTTAACTGGCCCATGACGACCAATCCACTTTCCAGGAAACTGTTCATCTAGGAATGCTCGGACCTGACACCCATAATGTGGTGGTGCACCATCTTGCTGGAAAAACATTATGGGTGTCAGGTCTGAGCATTCCTAGATGAACCGTTTCCTGGAAAGTGGATTGGTTGTCGTGGGCCAGTTGAATGGCCCCCAAGGTCTCCCGATCTGACCCCCTTAGACTTTTATCTTTGGGGTCATCTGAAGGCAATTGTCTAAACTGTGAAGATACGAGATGTGCAGCACCTGAAACTATGGATACTGGAAGCCTGTGCTAGCATTTCTCCTGCAGTGTTGCTATCAGTGTGTGAAGAGTGGAAGAAGAGGGTTGCATTGACAATCTAACACAATGGGCAGCACATTGAACACATTTTATAAGTGGTCAGAAACTTGTAAATAACTCATGAAAGAATAAAGCTACGTTAAAACCAAGCACACCATTGTTTTTCTTGTGAAATTCCCAATTGTCACATCACCCTCTTCCTATTGAAAAAACAAAAGTTGGATTCAAAATGGCCGACTTCAAAATGGCTGCCATGGTCAACACCCATCTTGAAAAGTTTCCCCCCTCACATATACTAATGTGCCACAAACAGGAAGTTAATATCACCAACCATTCCCATTTTATTAAGGTGTATCCATATAAATGGCCCACCCTGTATATGGGCGTTTTTAATGCGCTATTTTTTAGCACTCAGAATAAGCACAAAAGATCATGCTTGCAGGGCTTTTTTTAAACGCGGCACCAGCGCGACGCCCCAGTGTGAATAGGTACATTGGAATGAATGGCCAGCCTTTTAGAAGCGCTCTGTAAGCGCTATTTTTTAGCGCAAAAATGCTAGTAAATCACCTCAGTGTGAAAGGGGTCTTAAGGAAATGGTTTCCCTTACAAGCATGTGGTCAATACACTCTAAAGGAGTGGACCCTTACAAGCATGTGGTCAATACACTCTAAAGGAGCTGTTTTTCCCTTATAAGTATGTGGTCAATATACTCTAAAGGAGTTTCCCTTACAGGCATGTGGTCAATACACTCTAAAGGAGGTGTCCCTTACAAGCATGTGGGCAATACACTCTAAAGGAGCAGTTTTCCACTTACAAGCATGAGGTCAACACTAAAGGAGTAATTTCCACCTACCCTGTAAAGGGACAGGATCCAGGCACATGTCCCCTACCTAGCTCGTATAGAGTTCGGGCCGTCCAGCCTGCTTTGCTGGGATGTGGTCCCTGTGTTCACATGCTAAATGCATTGTTTATCAGGGAGCCTCTGGTCATCCTATGGAGTCCTCCACAGGGAGGCTTTCATGCTCCAGGGGGCACTGGCTCACAAGCGTTTATGCCAGCATGAGAGGAAATGCCTCACTCAGCTCAGGGTGCATTTTTGGCCTGCACGCAGTCTGCAGTGGCAGAGAAGTGAAATTGCACAGGTTGCCTCACAAGATGCGGTTGTGCAAAATTCGAAAGCCCTATTAAGGCGGCTATAGCAGAAAGTATGCTGCAAATATCCACGCCACAAGCAACACCCATAATAAGCTTTATCCACATAAGAGGGCTGATGTATGTTTATGCACTGCATTTCCAGGGGTGGATGCTGCCCTCTAGCGTCTGGCGCATCAAGTGTCTTTGCCTTTTTATAACCCAGTTGCCTTCAGATATCCTAGGGATGAGAGAGTGGACTTGTTCACACCAGATGCAGTCCAGTATGTTTTTGCATCAAGAACGCATTGACAGGGTTTAACTTGGATTACAATTACCTAGTTCACACCCGTGCAGCGCATTCTAGGGCAGTCAACAAAAGTAGGATGTTACATTGTTTCGGTATGGAACACATCTGGAAAGTGGCAAAAAATGCATCAAGAACATTCATGCAGAAACACATCTGGAACACAGAAATAGTGGTGATCGGGCCATCAGGCTTGTACAGAATCTATTCAGTGACAGATTTTGCCGGTCAACCAGCAATAGCGTTAACTTTGAGGGTGGATACTCTTCTATATTCCTGATACCCAAAGCATCCAGAGAGCTCAGAACGGTGTTGGTCCTGAGGTCCTTAAATCAATTCATCAGCCCTAGAAGATTCAGGATGGAGCCAGTATATACGATATCAGTAATGCAACCAGGAGATTGGCTAATTTCAATCGATTTGGCAGATGCATATTTACATGTCCCGATTCACAAACACCGTCAGAGGTACCTCAGATTCGCAGTAGAAGAAGAGCATTATCAATTCAGACGTTTGCCCTTCGGCATCAACACAGCACCCAGAGTCTTCTCCAAGATCCTGTCGGCGACCATAGCATTTATCCGTTTACAGGGGCTAAAAGAATTTTCATTACCTAGACGATATCTGGGTCATTGCACATTCAAGTGAGTAGCTTGCGCTACAGCGCGACAAGGTAATAGGGATCCTGTCCAACTTTGGATGGCTGATATACAGTCATAAGAGCAACCTCCCTCCTGCTCAATGGATGGAGTATTTAGGCATGGTATTCGACAAAGGACGGATTCTTCTGCCATATCGCAAGGCGACTGAGCTGAAAGCATGTGTCTACAGGGTGATGTAGGCTCAGACGTTATCGGCAAAAGACTGTATGACAATGTTGGGGGTATTCACCGGCTATCCCGGCGGTACCATAGGCAAGGTTCCACACGAGCGCTCTTCAGATGTCCTTCCTGAGGCAATGAAACGGCTGATCATTGGACCAGAAGATCTGGGTGCCAGCATGGGAGCGATGGAGTCTGATCTGGCCAGATAGCAGACCAACTGAGCTGGTGGTTCCCAGCAATGGAGAATGGTCAGTCAACGGACACTATGTTCAGTCTTTGCCAGAGGGAGGATACCCAGCATAGACCTGATGGCGATACCATGGAATGCGCAGGTGCCAGAGTTCACAGCAAAGTTCAGATACAACGAGGCGATAGCACAGGATGCCTTCTCAATCTTATGGCAGGTCCCCCTAGTGGACCAGTTTCCCCCAATCCCATTAATCATGAGGGCTTTGCTGAAGATTGCGGAGGAGGTGCATACCATCATAATTGTACCCTTCTGGCCCAGGAAACCAGGGTTTTCCTCTGCGCTTGCAGAGGGCATCTGCCCCACCAGGACGCCTACCTCCCAGGAGGGATCTACTACAGCAAGGACAGTGGATTCACCCGAATCCAGGGAGACTGCAGCTGACGGCCTGGCTGTTGAATCGGCCAGAAGGCATGCACAAGGCCTCTCAGAGGAAGCTACATTACTGGGGGCAAGGAAGGCTACAACAAGTGCCACATACTCCAGAATTTGGAGAAAGTTTGCAGACTTTGCATCGCAACAGTTTCTCCCCATTAACTCAAAGTATTGTGAACATTTTAGAGTTTCTGAAAACGGCTCTGAATGTTGGCTTGGCATATAACTCTATTAAAGTGCAGGTGTCGGACATAGATGGGCTAATGAACCTTTAATAAAGCAGTTCCTCAGAGCCACAATAAGGGTGTGCCCCCCCCAAGGAAGAGCCTCATCCCAACCTGGGACTTGGGCATGGTCAGAAAGGCACTGTTGCAGCCCCCATTTGGCCCGGCGGTATCATGTACACATGGCTTTCTAACAATCAAACTGCTCTTCCTGAAGGACATTACAACGGCCAGAAGAGTGTCGAAATTAGCAGCCTTTTCCTGTAAAGAAACGTTCTGCATTGTGTATCCGGACAGAGTGATCCTGTGGCCTGCTTCAGCCTTAGCCTCTAAGGTGGTCTCAAAATTTCAGGTAAACTGAGAGTCAGTGCTACCTCGTTTCACACAGCCTCCAGATCAAAGGAGCCAGTTAAATTTGGGACCTTTAGACTGGGCCGGTTTAATATCAACATATCTTCAGAGGGCACAACAGATAGGCAAGTCGGGTAATCTGTTCAGCTTCCCATTGGGACCCAGGAAAGGAGAGGTAGCACCTTCAAGGATTTTATCCACCTGGATTACGAGGTCTATCTCCTAGGCATACAAGCAGCAGGGCCTTGCCCCTCCACAGACTATACAACATCATTCTACTAGAGGGATGGCAGCTTTGTGGGCATCCATGGCAAAGGTCCTGGTGGAGGACATATGCAGGACCGCTAGCTGGAGTTCCTGTGAGACTTTTGCTTGGCACTACAAATTGAATGTAGTCGCCGATAGTCCTTCGATGTTTGGTGCGGCGGTAGTGTCAGCTTATTTATTCAATTAAAGTAGTGTGAAGCATGGAATTGGGTGAGTTGTCGTTTCTTTCCCACCCTATATTGGCTTAGGTATATCCCATAGTGTGCTGATGGGAGGATGACCAGGAAAACAGAAAATTGTTATCAATACTCACCGTAATTTTCCTTTCCTGGTTCGTCCTCACGTCAGCACAACTTTTACTTCCCTCCCTAAGTAGCCTGTTGCTGTTAAACAAAAGAACACGAGGGGGAGGGGAGCACAGGGATTTATTGCGCTGGGAGAAGGTGGTCCTAGGGGTTAATCAGGGAGAGCTAACCCATAGTGTGCTTACGTGAGGGCGGACCAGGAAAGGACAATTATGGTGAGTATTGATAACAATTTTCCGTTATCTGTGCTGTTTGGCGTATTGTAAGCGGGATACTTTGTGGCATTTGCGTAGTAATGGCTTTCTTCTGCAACTCGACTATGCAGTCCATCTTTCTTCAAGTGCCTCCTTATTGTGCATCTTGAAACAGCCACACCACATTTTCGGATAGTCCTGTATTTCACGTGAAGTTATTTGTGGGTTTTACTTTGCATCCCAAACAATTTTCCTGGCAGTTGTGGCTGAAATTTTAGTTGGTCTACCTGACCGAGGTTTGGTTTCAACAGAACCCCTCATTTTCCACTTAGATTAGATTTTAACACTGCTGATTGACAATCTCAATTCCTTGGAAACCTTTTTTATATCCCTTTCCTGTTTTATACAGTTCAACTACCTTTTCCCGCAGATTCTTTGACAATTCTTTTGCTTTCCCCATGACTCCGAATGCAGAAACGTCAGTGCAGCACTGGATGAAAGATGCAAGGGTCTGTCAGGAGTCCAGAACCTCATTGACCTTTAATACACACACAAATTACAAGCAAACAGATCACAGGTGAGGATGTTTACCTTTAATAGCCATTCAAACATATTTGTGTCAACTTGTGTGCAAGTTCTCAGGCCAAAATCACCAGCGTATGTAAACTTTTGATCAGGGTCATTTGGGTAGTTTCTGTTGTCATTATGATCTAAAAAAAGTAAACACGGTTGATTGATAATAAATGGCTTCAGCCAAACACTAACCATGAGTGAAATAAATGTTTTTGTGTTATCATTCATATTCTCTAAATGGCCAAGAAATCATAAATTCTGCCAGGATATGTAAACTTATGAGCACAACTGTATACAAAAAGATGCCAGCAAATGGACACAAAATAGTTTTTCATGTAACGCAAGTCAGAATGCTATTTAGTATCTTAAGTTAGCACGGAAGATGCACAAGAGGTACTAAAATCTCCGGTAGATATAAAGAGATGGCATAATATATAATATATATATATATATATATATAATATGTTTAACTCTTGGTACGGCTGGCGAGGGACAGGTTGGCCACTGCTTGGTTAAAGTGCCACTGCTCATTTTACCACTTCAGCCCCGGAAGAATTTCCCACTTTAGGACCAGAGCACTTTTTGCGATTCGGCGCTGCGTCGCTTTAACTGACAATTGCGCAGACGTGCGACGTTGTACCCAAACTAAATTTGCGTCCTTTTTTTCCCACAAATAGAGCTTTCTTTTGGTGGTATTTGATCGCCTCTGCGTCATTTCTTATCGCCGCTATAAACAAAAGAAGAGCGACCATTTTGCAAAAAAACCCAAATTTCTTACTTTTTGCTAAAATTCAAATCCAAAAAAAAATACAAAAAAGCATTTTTTTTCACCGTTTTTGGGCCGATTTATATAATTCCTCATATTTGCAATAAAAAAAATAGCAATTGGCGTTTATTGATTGGTTTGCGCAAAAGTGGCCGCGTTTACGGATGGTGAGAATTCATTTCTGGGGTTTTTATTTTTTTTTTTATTTTTTACTAGTAATGGCGGCGATCTGCGATTTTTAGCGGTAATGCGATATTGGGGCAGACATGTCGGAACATTTTTGACACTTTTTTGGGACCAATGACATTTATTCAGCGATCAGAAATTTAAATGTCCACTGATTACTGTGTAAATGTCATTGGCAGTGAAGGGGTTAACCTGCAGGGGGAGATCTAGGGGTTAATCGTGTTCCCTGGGTGTGTTCTTACTGTGGGGGGTTTGGGCTAACATGGGCATGAGAGATCTAACTGATCCCAGTGACAGGGATCAGTAGATCTCTCATGCCCCACTGACAGAGCGGGGAACCGCCGTGTTTACATCGGCGGTTCCCCGTTCTTTCCCTGTAGCCGCTCATCGCGGCTCGCCGGCGGATGTCGGGTCCGCCCGAGCCGCAGGCACACTCCCCAGGAGTGCGGCGGGTGCGCGCGCGCCCCCTGGTGGCCAAATGCAGATCGCCGTTTATTTACGGCGATTCACGCAGGGCTCCCCGACTGCCGCCGCACGCGGTGGGGAACCTGTTAAGGCTCGACACTTTCAAAACGGGTATACTTATAACAAGGGAAATTTAAATGTCCACTGACAGCCTCTCATCATGTCCTCTCTGCTCTGTTTTTCTAGGTATCTTCTCTCACTTTTCCCTGCAACACAAAAGCCAATCTGCAACCCATATCTGCCTGCTGTGACCATCAGTAACTGCTTTCACTTTTCCCTGCAATACAAAAGCCAGTCTGCCTGTCTGCAACCCACATCTGCCTGCTGTAACCATCGGTAACTGCTTTCACTTTTCCCTGCAACATAAGCCAGTCTGCCTGTCTGCAACCCATATCTGCCTGCTGTGACCATCAGTAACTGCTTTCACTTTTCCCTGCAACACAAAAACCAATCTGCCTGTCTGCAACCCATATCTGCCTGCTGTAACCATCAGTAACTGCTTTCACTTTTCTCTGCAACACAAAAGCCAATATGCCGGTCTGCAACCCATATCTGCATGCTGTAACCATCAGTAACCACGGACTAAACTCTTCTCTGAAACACTGGGCTACATTGCATGACTGATATCAACTAGTACCTTGTTAAGACTTTGAAACAACTGCTGTTTATACTTGTCTGTTGAGGTTACACTTACTTTTATTATGGTGTTTTGGCCAAGATCAACCTTGCAGTCTCTCCTGCTTAGCAATTTGTTTTAGGACAGAAAACCCCTAACTTTCTCCATGTGCCTTTTGATTAGCTCTAAATTGAATAATTGTTAACCTCCCCCCAACCACCTCCCACCAAGTCCAACAACCCACTCAACACTTTCCTCCTTCAATCCTGTTAGCTCTGAGGAAGTTGCCAAACTCCTTTCCACAGCCCACCCCACCACCTGTCTCCTCGCAACTACTATGGCCACCCTCCTGCTCTGTCCTAAACTCTCTAATCCACATCTTCAACCCCTCCCTCTCTTCCGGCATCTTTCCCTCTCCACTCAAACATGCGCTGATTACCCCCATACTTAAAAACTCTCACTGGACCCCACCTGTTTGAATAACATAAGACCCATTTCCCTGCTCCCGTTTCTTCTTCTTGAACGCCTGGTCCACAACCTCCTTGATCCCCTACAATCCGGGTTCCGACCAACAACATTCAACTGAAACTGCCCTACTAAAACTCACCAACGACCTACTAACTGCTAAAACCAATGGCCAATACTCCATACTCATACTCTTAGACCTTTTTGTATACTCTTAAACCACCCACTCCACCTCAATAAAATTAGCCTCCGTGACTCTGTTCTTTGCTGGTTCTCCTCCTACCTATCTCAGCGCACCTTCAGTGTCACATACAACATCTCCTCCGCTCCTCTATCTCTTTCTGTTGGGGTACTCCAAGGCTCTGTCCTTTGGTCCCTCTTATTCTCCCACTATACCTCTTCCCTGGGCCAGTTGATAACTTCCCATGGCTTCAATTACCACCTCTATGCTGACAACACCCAGATCTATCTCTCGACTCCTCAACTCTGCACCTCAATATCCTCACTCATCACAAACTTACTGAATGACATATGGGTATGGATGTCACGCCACTTCCTCAAACTCAATCTTTCTAAAACTGAGCTTGTAATATTTCCTCCTCCCCTGTCCCCTCCTTATGACTTTACCATTGAGATCAACGACACAAACATTGGTCTTTCCACACATGCCAGGGTGCTGGGTGTAATCCTAGACTCTGGCCTCTTTCAGCCCCCACATTCAATCACTGGCTAAATCTTGCCGCCTTACCTCTCCAGAATTCGCCCCTTCCCGACTAACGACACTACAAAAGAACTTATTCACTCCTTGGTTATTTTGCGCCTTGATTACTGCAACTCCCTCCTCACTGGCCTACCTTTACACAGGCTATCTCCCCTTCAGTCTATTATGAATGCTGCTGCCAGACCTTTACACCTTACTAACGGATTCACGACTGCTGCCCCGCTCTGCGAATCGCTTCACTGGCTTCCACTACCCCACCGTATAAAATTCAAAATACTAACCACAACATACAAGGCCATCCACAACACTGCCCCCAGCTATTTCACCAATCTCATCTGCAGATATCGCCCTAATCGTCCTCTCCGCGCCTCCCAGGACTTCTTGCTCTCTAGCTCCCTTATTACCACCTCCCATGCTCGCATACAGGACTTCTCCAGAGCCTCTCCCATCCTCTGGAACTCCCTGCCCCAGAATGTCCGGTCACCCCCCACCCTGTCCACCTTTAGGCGATCCTTGAAAACTCATTTATTCAGAGAAGCCTACCCCACCTCCACCTAAGAAATGTGCTTGAGTCACCTCTATCAGATCATCCCCTGCAGCCATTACCCTTTGTACCACCTCCCCCTCCCTTTAGATTGTAAGCTCCATGGGCAGGGCCCTCCTATTCCTTCTGTATTGAACTGTATTGTAATTGTACTGTGTCCCTTCTTTATTGTAAAGCGCTGCACAAACTGTTGGCGCTATATAAATCCTGTATAATATAATAATAATAAAAAGATCAGGTAAATGTCTATAGGATAAAACTAACATCAAATGTGATATAAAATATCCAAAATGGATAAAAACTGTCTATAAGGAGCCAAGGAACCTGGTATTGCAGTTAATAAAGGATGACATTTGAAAAGATCTACCTATGGCTTTTGAAAGTACTGAATTGCCCCTTTTAATGAACGAACAGTAAGAGCAACAGCCCATCCCAAATCTGAAAGTACCTGTAAAATGCAGCCAATATGTGGGTGGCCATTTGCTGATAGACTTGGGGATAGACGTTTACATTATCGTATGCCCTATAAATAATGGACTTAGAGTATCCTCTTTCCTCAAATCTAGAAGTCTTTTCAATGGCTTCTCTTTTAAAATCTGCTTCCCTGCTGCAGATTCGTTTTAGCCTAAGAAACTGACCCACCGGTATGCTCCTTTATAGTGTGACTAGGGTGGCTGGAGTCTGCTCTTAAAGTGTTTGTTAAGCTACTTGTATAAAAAGTTCCCATCCGCTCTGTATTATAACAAGAAGTTGCTCTGTGCCTGTGTTATAACATATATATATATATATATATATACTTCTCTGTTTAGATAACACACCTTCTTACTAGGATCAGTTGTAGTTTTTCAGCATTTCTCTCTCAGCTCAGAGTTCCTGAGGGTGGGGCTGAGCACTGCTGCTGACATTAGCTGGAGAGAGAGAGCTGTGCTGTGTTATTTTATATAGAAAAGTATATTTCTGATATAACACTAACACAGGGAACTTATTCTTCTAATACAGAGGAAATAGGAGCTTTTAGAGTTAATTATGAGATCAGAGAGGGGATGCTACGAGAGGAAGAGGGAGGGGGGAGTAAAAGACAGGCACACAGGAGATAGGAGAGCTGGGAGTGACAGCCTGCATAGACCACGGGGCTCTCAAGATAAACTATATACAGGGGGGTCAGTACACGAGGGGGAAGTCATGACCTGGCATTATCAAACAGGTATTTTAGAGGATACAGAGGGATAATTTACAAAGCAAAAGCACCATGCTGCTAATTGCATATTAAAGAGACAGGAGCAGCATTTTTTTAGGGTTAACAAACGCTTTAATAGGTTGTTCCCAGCAGAAGGTTTTCTGAATAAACTGGAGGCCACCCTTTCAACATCCCCTAGTAGCTGCACATCTAAGAATTCAATGGACACAGAATCAGTGTCTGGTCAAACGTACGTTTAACCATTTCCCGCGAATCACCATAAATAGGCGGCGGCTACTTTTGAGTGGCTGTACCGGGATATAGGGGTATAGTCTTTTAGAACCCCCAGCCCTCCATAAAGTGTACCTGTCACCACATATTACTATCACAAGGGATGTTTACATCCCTTGTGATAGCAAAAAAAGTGATCAGAATTTTTTTTTAAAAAAAGGAACAGTGTTAAAAATAAATAAATAAAATTAAAAAAAAATTTTACAGCGCCACCGTCCCTGCTAGCTCGCTCAGCAAAGAAAATGCATACTTAAAGCGGTAGTAAACCCATGCATTTAACAGGTTAAAAACCAGTCATGGCACGTGCCGGAAATGTAACACTCCCATTGGTTGTGCTCTAAACCAAACTGTCAAACCATCCAATGGCTGGTGTCATAGCTGATCACATGTGCAGCATCATGGCAGTTGTAGATTAAACAGAGGCAAAAATGGCAGCTTCCTTGGCTGAAAATGATAGGAGGGTTTACTACCACTTTAATTCGCGTCTGCACATGAAAAAGGTGTTCAAACCACACATGTGAGGTATCACCGCGATCGCCAGAGTGTGAGCAATGATTCTAGTAAAAGACCTCCTCTTAAATTTTTTAAATTGTCCCCTATGGAGATTTTTAAGTACCGGACTTTGTCACATACAAAAGAAATTGGGCTAACTTTACTATTGTCTTATTTTTTAACTCAAAAAAAGTGAAATTTTTCCAAAAAAGAAAGACCGCTGCGCAAATACCGCTGCGCAAATACCGTGTGAAAAAAGTATTGCAACGATCGCCATTTTATTCTGTAGGGTGTTTGAAAAAAATATATATATAATGTTTGGGGGTTCTAAGTAATTTTCTAGCAAAAAACACTGTTTTTAACTTGTAACCAACAAATGTAAGTGGTTAATTCATTGTCATTCATGTAGGCTAACTACTCTTCTAGGTTTATATGGTGCCCGAATACTACGAACAACAAGTTGTCTATATAGCGACAGTAGAATCTCGTGTCTTTTCGATGAGGATCAGATCCAAATATGCGGGACCTTTCCCACCACCCCATGTACAAATTAGCCTGGGATAGGGAGAACTTGGCCCCCCATGGAGGCCCCACACATCTGAGGGTAATAGTCCCCGTCGAACATGAAAAAATTGTGGGTAAGTAGCAACTCCAAGCTCGTCAGGATGAACTACTGAAGAGCGAGAGAGAATCGGCCAGATCTCTTCAAAAAGTAGGACACTGCTCTCAAACCCATAGAGTGGGGAGTACAGTTTAGACACATCACATGTAATCCACCTGAAATCTTCCCTCCATTCAAACTCTTTTAACCTCTTTTAAAATGAAGATTTGAGGAAAGAAGATCATTTAAGTCCATTATTTATAGGGCATACGATAAGGCACAAAAAAACCCCATGTAACAAATTAACCACTTCAGCACCGGAAGGATTAACCCCCTTCCTGACCAGAGCACTTTTTGCGATTCGGCACTGTGCCGCTTTAACTGATAATTGTGTGGTCGTGCGATGTTGTACCCAAACAAAATTAACGTCCTTTTTTTCCAACAAATAGAGCTTTCTTTTGGTGGTATTTGATCACCTCTGCGTTTTTTATTTTTTGCGTTATAAACAAAAAAGTGCGACAATTTTGAAAAAAAATAATAATGTTCGCCTGCGCGAATCGCCTTTTATATGCAGCGATTCATGCTACGCTGCCACTCTGCAGCAGTGAATGTATGCAAGCCGGTCGGGAACCAGTTAATAGGTACATTACCTTCACATAGAAATAATGGTGAGAACAGATCCAGTTTCTCGAGAGTCCCTGTTTTCTCAATACCATACAGTGTGCAGTTTGAGAAGATCAGGAAAATTGTCATCAAATATCTCCCCGTGCTGTCTAATGACCCTACATGCACAAATTCTATCTACTGGGATATGTACTGTTTCTAGGAAAGCCCCTACTCTAGGTAAACGTCTATCCCCCATTCTATATACTAGCAAATGACCACCCACACATTGGCTGCATTTTAAAAAGACGTGGGATGAGCAGTTGCTCTTACTGTTCGTTCATTAAAAGGAGCGATTCAGTACTTTCAACATCCACAGGTAGATCTTTTCAAATTTCATCACTTATTAACCACTTCCCAACCGCGCACTGCCTTTTTACTGCAGCAGTGTGGACGTATTCTGCAAATCGCCGTAAATAAACAGCGTTTTGCGGACGCACAGCTAGGGGGTGAGAGCACGCTGCCGACGGTGCGCTCTCATGCCCGCCACACTCTGCGTGAGTGTGCCCGCGGCTCGGGCGGACCCGATGTCCACTGGCGATGAGCTGCTAGAGGGAAAGAACGGAGATCCGCCAAACTAAACACGGCGGTTCCCCGTTCTGACAGGTGGCATGTAAGAGATCTACTGATCCCTGTCATTAGTTAGATCTTTTATTCCACTGAGAGCCCAGCCCCCTCACAGTTAGAACACGCCTGGGGAACACAATTAACCCCTAGATCTCCCCCTGCAGGTTAACCCCTTCACTACCAATGACATTTATACAGTAATCCATGGATATTTAAATTTCTGATCGCTGTATAAATGTCATTGGTCCCAAAAAGTGTCAGACATGTCCGCCCCAATATCAAAGTCCCGATAAAAATCGCAGATCGCCTCCATTACCATTACCATTTTACCAAAAATATGAAGAATATAAATCGGCCAAAACCGATGAATAAATTTGTTTTTTTATATTTTTTTTTGGATTTGTATTTTAGCTAGAAAAGTAAGAAATTGTTTTTTTTTTTGCAAAATTGTCGCACTTTTTTGTTTATAGCGGCGATCAGAAATTACACAGAGGGGACCTCAACATGGGGACAAGGTGCTTTGGGGGCGATCTCCAAGCATCCTCCCCATGTTGAGGGCGTGTGGCCTGCCATGCCAGGGCTGGAGGGGTTTTGGGGGGGACCCCACGCCATTTTTTAAGAAATTTGGCACGGGGTTCCCCTTAAAATCCATACCAGACCTTTGGGGGGGACCCCTACGCATTTTTTTTAAAATCTTGGCGTGGGGTTCCCCTTAAAATCCATACCGGACCTTTGGGGGGGACCCCTACGCAAATTTTTCATTTTTGGTGTGGGATTCCCCTAAAAATCCATACCAGACGTGAAGGGCCTGGTACGGACTTTGGGGGGGCCCTACGCAATTTTTTTTTACATTTTGGCACAGAGTTCCCCTTAAAATCCATACCAGACCTAAAGGGTCTGTTACGGACTTTAGGGGGGAACCCTACGCAATTTTTTTTGGGGGGGCTGGGGTTCCCATTTTGGAAAGCAAACACCCCAACGTATAATCTATGAGGCATTATGAGTCTTTTGAATGGTTCATTTTTTTTCACAAGTCTTCGAAAAACGTGGAAAGAAAATAAAAACGCTTTTATTTTTACACAAAGTGGTAAATTTATAAGATATTTCTAACACATAGCATGTACATAGCAAAAATGAACCCCCAAAATATATTCTGTTACTCGTCCCGAGTATGGCGATAACACGTGTGTGACTTTTTCACACCCTGGCCACATACAGAGGCCGAACATGCAGGGAGCACCGTCAGGCGTTGTAGGAGCATAAAATTTCATTCATACCTATCACATTTTTGAAGGCCCTGGAGCACCGGGACAGTTGAATTACCCCCAAAATGACCCCATTTTGGAAAGCAAACACCTGAGGTATATACTATGAGGCATGGGCTGCAGATAGGTACTCGGGTACTTTGATGGGCTGGAGACAGGTACTCGGGTAATCTGATGGACTGGTAAAAGGTACTTGGGTACTCTGATGGGCTGCAGATAGGTACTCGGTTACTCAGATGGGTTGGTGACAGGTACACGGGTAATCTGAAGGGCAGGTGACAGGTACTTGGGTACTCTGAAAGGGTTGGTGACAGGTACTTGGGTACTCAGGTGGGCAGGTGACAGGTACTCGGGTACTTTACTGGGCTGGTGACAGGTACTCAGGTTCTCTGATGGGCAGGTGACAGGTACTCGGGTACTCTGATGGGCTGGTGACAGGTACTTGGGTACTCAGATGGGCTGGTGACAGGTACTCTGGTACGCTGATGGTCTGGTGACAGGTACTCGGGTACTCTGATGGGCAGGTGACAGGTACTCGGGTACTCTGATGGGCAGGTGTCAGGTACTCGGGTACTCTGATGGGCTGGTGACAGGTACTCGGGTACTTTGATGGGTTGGTGACAGGTACTCGGGTACTCTGATGGGATAGTGAAAGGTACCCTGGTACTCAGATGGGATGGTGACAGGTACTCGGGTACTCAGATGGGCAGGTGACAGGTACTCGGGTACTCTGATGGGCAGGCGACAGGTACTCGGGTACTCTGATGGACAGGTACTCAGGTACTTTGAGGGACAGGTGACAGGTACTCGGGTACTTTGATGGACAGGTGACAGGTACTTTGATGGGGTGGTGACAGGTCCTCTTTATTAGGGGGGGTGATCATTGTGATTGGTGTTTACACTATGCGGTAACAAGCTGTTACCGCAATCTCCCTCGTCACACACCACAATTGGTGTGTGACAAGGAGAACCGCGGTAAGCTAGTTACCGCGGATTGTTTACATCACATTAACGGCTGTGATTGACACAGCCGGTCACATGGTAAAGAGCCAATTCTATCCGAGGGACAAGCCTCAGCCCCGATCGCCGCCCCCGAGCGGCGTGCACATGGAGGTCGGTAGTGACCGGCTGGAAAAGAGCCAATTTTATTGGCTCTTTACCCCGATCGAGGGGGGGCCGTGTTCCGAGGGACACAATCAATTCGCGATCGCCACGCTGTGGGCCCACAGTAGCGGCAAGAAGGGGAGGACGTCATATGACTTCCTCCCGGATCGACGAAGGTTTCTTGCCGACATCATTTTACAATGACTTGGTAGGGAACTGGTTAAAATACATACCAGACCTGAAGGGTCTGTTATGGACTTTAGGGGGGAACCCTACGCAGTTTTATTTTTTTTTAATTTTGGTGCGGGCCCCGCTGTTGTAAATTATTTTAAAAATCGTGATGACATGCCTCAGTCAAACAGGTGCTGAAAAATTGGGCCTTGGGTGTTGGCAGTGCCAGAACACTGTAACCCCTTGCGGTTACTCTTGCTGGGTGCAGGAACGGGACCTGCTGTTGTAAATTAGTTTAACCACTTAAGGCCCGGAGCCCTTTTTTACACTTGTTTACAAGTTAAAATCATTTTTGCAGGAGGCGCAGGTGCATTGACTTTCTTTTTTTTTTATTTCGGCTCCTTGGCTGTCACAGGTACAGCCAAGTAGTGAGCCTATTGGTCGGCCATTAAAAGCTATGGGGGTGCGCTGAACAGGCGCACCCTGCATAGCTTGATTGGCTGCCCTGAGCCTCCGCTCAGTGTGATTGGATGCGGGGCCGGGTCACTGTGGCAGCAGAGGTGACTTCCGCTCCCACAGAGACCATGACCGCCGGGGAACGACGAGGGGGGACAGCTGCTCTCCGTGTGCCGAACTCTGCAGACTCAGTGCACTCTCCGCATGCCGAAACTCTGCAACAATCCTGCCTGCTGGATGGGGTAAGTGCGGGGGGATCTCTGCAATGTACCCCACCTGTGTCACTGGCTGCAAACTGCCCCACCTGTGTCACTGCCTGCAAACTGCCCCACCTGTGTCACTGCCTGCAAACTGCCCCACCTGTGTCACTGCCTGCAAACTACCCCACCTGTGTCACTGGCTGCAAACTGCCCCACCTGTGTCACTGGCTGCAAACTACCCCACCTGTTTCACTGGCTGCAAACTGCCCCCACCTGTGTCACTGCCTGCAAACTGCCCCACCTGTGTCACTGGCTGCAAACTGCCCCCACCTGTGTCACTGGCTGCAATACTGCCCCCACCTGTGTTATTGGCTGCATAACTGCCCTACCTGTGTCACTGGCTGCATAACTGCACCCACCTGTGCCACTGGCTGCAAACTGCCCCCACCTGTGTCATTGGCTGCAAACTGCCCAACCTGTGTCACTGGCTGCAAACTGCCCCCACCTGTGTCACCGGGTGCAAACTGCCCCCACCTGTGTCACTGGCTGCATAACTGCCCCTACCTGTGTCACTGGCTGCATAACTGCCCCCACGGGTGTTAGTGGCTGCATAACTGCCCCCACCGGTGTTATTGGCTGCATAACTGCCCCCACCTGTGTTATTGGCTGCATAACTGCCTCCACCTGTGTTACTGGCTGCATAACTGCCCCACCTGTGTAATTGGCTGCATAAGTGACCCCACTTGTGATATTGGCTGCAATTTACCCCCTCCTGTGATACTGGCTGAAATGTACCCCCTCCTGTGATGCTGAGCTGTATACTATGTCCTGTGATGCTGAGCTGTATACTCTGCCCTGTGATGTTGAGCTGTATACTGTGTCCTGTGATGCTGAGCTGTATACTGTGTCCTGTGGTGCTGAGCTGCATACTGTGCCCTGTGATGCAGAGCTGTATACTGTGTCCTGTGATGCTGAGCTGTATACTTTGTCCTGTGATGTGATACTGAGCTGTATACTGTGTCCTGTGATGCTGATCTGTATATACTGTGTCCTGTGATGCTGATCTGTATACTGTGTCCTGTGATGCTGAGCTGTATACTGTGCCCTGTGATGCTGAGCTGTATACTGTGTCCTGTGATGCTGATCTATATACTGTGTCCTGTGATGCTGAGCTGTATACTGTGTCCTGTGATGCTGAGCTGTGTACTCCTGACACAATATGTGGAATACAGGGGAGGGAGTGGGTGGATTCTATAAGGGGCAGGGTTTATTAGAAGTAGGAGGGGTCAAAAGGAAGGGCGGGGCCTGGCGCCCCCCATCCAAAAACTTCACCAGCCGCCACTGCATTGGAATGCATTATGGGGCGCGCAAATTTCCAGCGAATGCCCCATAATGTTCTGAATGTCCAAAACATACAAACACCCGATGTTCGGAGCTCATCCCGAATATTAAACATGTTTATATATAATATATTTATTGGGTCATTCATTTTAAGTTGTGTGCTTCATATAAAGTCCCACCAATATTTCCCTCTCCCCCTTCCCTCCTTTTTGCTATTTACCTGATCTTTTCAGTATATTATGACTTCTCTTTATATGTACCAGAGGTTTTAGTACCTCTTGTGCATCTTTCGTGCCAACTTAGGATACTAAATAACATTCTGACTTGCGTTAAATGAAAAGTTATTTTGTGTCCATTTGATGGCATCCTTATGTATATGTATATATTACATTTTTTCATGTAATTTGTTTCTCTTCATGATCCCCTTTCATATGCAATAAAGGGTTCTATCTTTTTTATCATGGGCTTGTGGAAGATTTAAGGATGTTTTGTTTATACATATGCATACATATTGAGTATAATCGATCGACCAATTAATAAATAGTCCTCTTCCACAAGTCTGTGATTAATGAACACATTAGTTGATGAAAATAATGTTAACATTTATATATGATGTTTTTATCATGTATATATCATTATTCATGCTTAATTTTAGGTTTCACTTTTTTCTATTCTCCGATCGATTGGGTTGGTGTCCCGATGTCTGCTGGTGTATGTGATATATTCAGTTCTGATTTAGAGCTGAATGATTCACTTTTCCTTGCTCTCTTGATTCACCTCCCAAATGTGTTCTCACTCTGTCTGATTATCTGTGGGTGGGACCCCGATGGTCTTGGGACTGTTGGATTGGTGCCATATTCCATTATATATGTATGATCAGATAGTATTTGTCAAGCACCATATTAGGGTGTGAAACTCGTTAGCTGTTTATTCCTGCACCTCTATACTTATGATTTGACAGCTTTGATTTTATTCTACTTTGCACAATAAAGGTGTTGCATTAGAGTGCAGCTGTCCAGCATCTTAATTGCCTACCTGGACAAATAATTGGTAATCTGGGCAGCAGGGGTTCATCTGGAGCCAACACTCCTTCCACCAAGAGCCCAGTGAAGTCTAAACCTCGTCTGGACTCCCCACAAAAGTCCCCACAGGATCTGGCCATGGAGGTGAGTGCTGAAAGGTCTCTAACACAGGACCTTCTTCCTACACATTTGCAGCTGACCCCATAGACACTTTCCCTACCCTGGGGCAACCCATCTCAGATACTACAATGAGGGAGATGCTGATCTCCTTAAGGTCCTCCCTACATTCAGACCTCATTTCCCGTGTAAGTCAGCTCAACACTGAATTGCAGGATATAGGAGACAGAATTGATCATGTGGAATCCAGCATGGGGAAATTCCACATGCTGGGGATGCCCATGCAGCCCACTCAGAAGAAATGTCATGGCTTAAGGCGAAAATAGCTGATTTTGAGGACAGATCAATGAGGAACAATATTAAGATCTGAGGGGTCCCCAAATCTGTTTTTTTTATTCAGTTACAACAGTATGCACATTATCTTGTTTCAGCACCGGTTCCGTCACTTCCAACAGCCGAGATGGCCATAGGCAGGATCCACAAAGGGCCGTAGATAATTTTTTGTCCTGGAGGGGTTCAGCAGCAGGTACCAAGTGGTGAAGCGGGGGGGAGAACCAAGCAGCGCTGTGGCTGTGTGGGTCTATGGAGCAGGGCCACTCTGTGCAAAACCATTGCACAGAGCAAGTGAATATAACATGTTCTTTATTTTAATTTAAAATTTATTTAACCACTTGCCGACCGCCGATCGGCATCTGACAGCGGCAAAGTGGCTCGTTCCCGCAAATCGCCGTCATAGGACGGCGGCTGCGGGAACGTGTATAGTGAGCGCGCGGGCGCCACCGGAGGCACGCCCGCGCGCTCACTGTGTCCAGGGGGGGCCAGGGAGCGGGTGCGGCGGCTTCGATTGCCGCCGGCCACCCGCGATGCCCCCCCCGGAGCGAATGAGCGGAGGTCCGTGTATGTAAACACGGACCTCCGCTCTGTGTGAGGGGGAAGGGCTGTGATCACAGCCTTCCTTTACGTGAAGGCTGTGATCGCTTCCCTTCCCCAGATAGGCAGTCCCCCATACAGTTAGAACACGCCCAGGGAACATAGTTAACCCTTAGCGCGCCCCCTGCAGGTTAACCCCTTCACTGCCAATGGCATTTACACAGTAATCAGTGCATTTTTATAGCACTGATCGCTGTATAAATGCCAATGGTCCCAAAAAAGTGTCAAAACGTTCCGACATGTCCGCTGCAATATCGCAGTACCGCAAAAAATCGCAGATCGCCGCCATTTTTAGTAAAAAATAAAAAAAAATAAAAAAACCCAAAAATGAATTCTCCTCATCTGTAAACGCGACCACTTTTGCGCAAACCAATCAATAAACGCCGATTGCGATTTTTTTATCGCAAATATGAGGAATTATATAAATCGACCAAAAACGGTGAAAAAAAATGTTTTTTTATATTTTTTTTTTGGATTTGTATTTTAGGAAAAAGTAAGAAATTTGGTTTTTTTTGCAAAATTGTCGCTCTTCTTTTGTTTATAGCGGCGATCAGAAATGACACAGCGGTGATCAAATACCACCAAAAGAAATTAATTAATTAGAGAGGTACACCTGCGCTGAGATATGTGTGGTTAGATTAAAATGTAAAATGGTGATATAATATAATCAGCGGCATCCAATCAGTTTTCTCTAGACTAGGGGAATACCTGGACCAATATTTAAAACCTCTTGTAAAAGAGGGATGTTCATATTTGAGGGACAGTACACAGCTCATCATGGAACTAGAGAAATTGGAAAAGACAGAGAACTGTATCTTGGCAACTATAGATGTAAATTCTCTGTATACTAATATTGTACAAAAGGATGGCTTGAGAGGAGTTGAAAAGGCTCTACATAACCATTCAAATCTGAAACAGGAACAGATTAAATATATACTTGAAGGTTTACAATTGGCAATGAGCAACAACTATTTTTGGTATAATCGGGATTATTACATACAAGAGAAAGGAGTTGCAATGGGGGCTCGATATGCCCCGAGCGTGGCTAATCTTTTTATGGATATGTGGGAGGAGGAATATGTTTACAAAAAAATGAGACCTGAACTAAAATTCTACCGAAGATATATTGATGATATCATTATTGTATGGGAAGGCACTGAAGACACTTTAAAGTATTTTTTGGAACAGATGAATGTCAACAACTATGGAATAAAGTTCACAGGAGATTGGAGTACAGAAGGGATCAACTACCTTGACTTACATATTTTTAAAACTGGAGATAAACTAACAACCAAATCATATTTTAAAACAACAGATCGGAATGGCTACATTCCTACCTCTAGCTGCCACCACCCGAAGTGGAAACAAAATATCCCGAGAGGACAATTATTACGGATGAGAAGAAATTGTTACAACACAGAAGATTTTGACACACAAGCGGAGATCCTGATACAAAGATTTGAGCAGAAGGGGTATCATAGAAATGAACTAATCAAAATTAAAGAGGACATTAAAAAAATACCAAGGGGTGAAATTTTACAAGGAAAGAAGAAAGATAAGAAAAAAAGAGAAGGTATTACTTTTATTACGGGATATAATAAACAGTATAAAAAGATTGAGAAGATCATTGTAAAGTATTGGCCTATTTTAAAGATGGATAGAACCTTGGGTAAGATCATCCCTCGGAAACCATCTTTCATTTACAGGAGAGCCCGTAATCTGAGAGACTGCTTAGTTCAAAATGTGATCAACCCTCCAGGAAAGGTACAACTCCTATCAAATATGAAAGGTTTTTATCGATGTTCCAAGTGTCTACCATGTAGGACCACAAAAACACAATCAAGAAAGAAAGAGAGTTTTAAATCTAACACCACCAATAAAGAATATAAAATAAGGGAGCTTATCACTTGCAACAGTACACACGTAACTTATGTACTGGAATGTCCATGTCGCCTCCAGTATGTTGGTAGAACGACAAGACCATTGCATAAGAGGATTGCTGAACATGTAAGGAATATAAAGAAGGGGTTTCCCAAACATAATCTCTCTAGACACTTCGACGAAATGCACCAAAGAGATCCCAGCAAACTCATTTTTTATGGTATAGATAGGATTAAGGAAAACTGGAGAGGGAGTAACAAAAAGATAGAGATCTCTCAGAATGAGACACGTTGGATATACATTTTAGACTGCCTAAAACCGAAAGGACTCAACGTAGATATTGATTTAAACTGTTTCATCTCCAATTTCTGAATCTATGCACACATGACAACGTTCACTATTCGAGGGAATAAAATATA
>BLSH010326260.1:535723-558957 GCA_018402905.1 Glandirana rugosa | reverse complement strand
TGTGTCACTGGCTGCAAAAGTGCCCCCGCCTGTGTCACCGGCTGCAAAAGTGCCCCCGCCTTTGCCACTGGCTGCAAAAGTGCCCCCGCCTGTGCCACTGGCTGCAAAAGTGCCCCCGCCTGTGCCACTGGCTGCAAAAGTGCCCCCGCCTGTGTCATTGGCTGCATTGTACCCCCACCTATGTTATTGGCTGCAATTTACCCCACCTTTGATACTGGCTGCAATTTACCTCACCTGTGATGCTGGGGCTTTATACTGTGTCCTGTGATGCTGAGCTGTATACTGTGCCCTGTGATGCTGAGCTGTATACTGTGTCCTGTGATGCTGAGCTGTATACTGTGTTCTGTGATGCTGAGCTGTATATTGTTTCCTGTGATGCTGAGCTGTATACTGTGTCCTGTGATGCTGAGCTGTATATTGTTTCCTGTGATGCTGAGCTGTATACTGTGTCCTGTGATGCTGAGCTGTATACTTCTGACACAATATGTGGAATACAGGGGATGGAGTGGGTGTATTCTATAAGGGGTGGGGCTTATTAGAAGTAGGAGGGGTCAAAAAGGAAGGGCAGGGCCTGGCACCCCCTCATCCTAAAACTTCACCAGCCGCCACTGAATTCCAATAGCCCTGATAATGTATAACTGCTGTGTTGGCTATAGATTACGGCACATTGCACACTACTTATAACCTATATAAACGATCAGTGGTGGGAAGGGTATGACTTTGTCTCTCTCTCTCTCTCTAAGGGATGCTCTGCTGGTGATTCTGGCTATGTTCCTCGGCCGCTTTATTAGCAGAATTCAGTTTCAACATCTCCTAAGCAGGTGAGCATCATATAATATGGCAATTTTGTGACAAAAGGTTTTTCTTTAACCCTCCCGCATGCAATATATATATATTTTCACACTCACACATTCCGTACCTCTTGCCCCAGATTTAAATAAGGCCCTTCACTTAAAAGTGACGTTTGTATTAAAAAAAAAAGTGAGATTATCGCTAATCTGCCACTCTTCCCCCCTCCTCTAACATTTGAAAGTTATCAACTTTTGTACAACCAGCCTGCCCATACATGGATTGAAATTTGGCCAGTCCCTGCTGAACCAGCTGAATTTCAAACCATGGCCGGCTTAAAGCGGTTGTCCACCCATTTTTTGTACTTTTACCTACAGGTAGGCCTATAATAAGGCTTACCTGTAGGTAAAATGAATATCTCCTAAACCTGCATGGTTTAGGAGATATTTGCCCTAAATGCAGCCGCTGACGTACGACGCATGCGCCGGGATGCTAGGGCCTGGCGCACAGCGCCGGACCTTGCTGGAAAAACTGGCTCCGGCGCGCAAATCCGGCCACTGAGGGAAGATGATGGCTCCCTCTGTGGGGACTGAGCGGACCCGGCTGGAGCTTCGTTCTGAGGTAAGCATTATGCCTTTCCCTTACAGGTTTTTTTTTTTTAATTTTTTTTTTTTTAGGGGTAGACAACCGCTTTAAGTATTTTGCATGTGTATTTAGCTCAGAGAATGGAGTTAAAAGGTACAGTGGATAAAGAAAAGAATCACCCCCCTTTAAAATAATCACATTTTGTTGCTTTGCAGCCTGGAATGAAGACAGACACGGTTTTTGTTTTATCCAACTGTATTTACTCTATACTATAGTGTTATTTATAACATCCAAGTAAAAGATATAACACAAACATGACATAAAAAAATTAAAAAACAGAATCACTGAGTTGGAAAAAGGATCACCCCCTTGAGCCCTGGTTCACACAGAGCAGGAATGAAATGGTGCGAGTTCAGCTGAACTCACACCAGTTCATTCCTGCATGTCAGTCCCGACTTCGGGGGCGATTTCAGAGGCAAATGCGGCGTCGCACCGATCCGGATGGTGCCATTGCTGGCAATTGCCTCCAATTTGACATGCCAAATTGCATGCCAAATCGCACCAATGTGAACCTAGGCTGAGTCAGTATTTTGTTGACCCACCTTTTGCTTTAATTCCAGCCTTTAGTCTGTTGGGATTTGTTTCTACTAACTTTGCACATGTAGACTTTGCAGTATTTGCCCGCTCTTTGCAGAACTGTTCAAGTTCAGTTAATCTTGATGGAGACCATTTGTGGACTTCAAGTCTTCAAGTCATTCCACAAATTTTCAACGGGGTTAATTCTGGACTCTGACTAGACCATGCAAGGACATTAACCATTTTCTCCTTCAACCACTGTGTGGTCATTTTTGCTGTGTGATTTGGGTCATTGTCATGTTGGAAGGTAAACCTTCTTCCCATTGACAACTTTCTGGCACAGGGCAGCAGATTTTCCTCAAGAATTTGACGGTATTTTGCCCATCCATTTTTGTCTCCTGTCCTGACAAGCGACCCAGTCCCTGCTGCAGAGAAACAACCCCATAACAGGATATTAACCCCCCCCCCCCATAACAGGATATTACCACCCCCATGCTTCACTGTAGGGATGGTGTTATTTGGATGGTGATTTCCACCAGACATATTGTTTGGTGTTGAGGCCTAAGCATTCAATTTTCTTCTCATCTGACCATAATACTTGTTTCCATGTGGCCTCAGAATCTTCAAGATGCGTTTTGGCAAAGCTCAGTGGTGACTGCATGTGGTCTTTCTTGAGGAGTGTTTTTTTTTCTTGCAAACCTCCCATACAAGCCACATTTGTGGAGAATTTGTGATATTGTTGTCACATGCACACAATGTCCACTCTTTGTCATAAATTCCTGCAACTGCTTCAGAGTTGCTGTGGGCCTCTTGGTACCCTCTGACCAGTTTTCTCTTGGCTTTTTCATCCAGTTTGGAGCAATGTCCTGATCCAGGGAGGGTCTGTGTTGTACCGAATGCCTTCCACTTTTTATATTTTTGGATCTATATCCTGACTTGTGCTGGTCCACAACTTTATCCCAGATATCTCTTGACAGTGCCTTGCAACCCATAGTTGATTGTTTGCTTTAGTTGCACTATCAGGGACTGAAATGCTCCAGAAAAGCTGTTGTCATGCTGAGCTAATCAAAATGACCACAGCTGATCACTGTTGAAAGTCAAATGGCTTTTTGTGCCATTGAGAAGGTGATTAGCTACACCTGATTGTGTTTACAAGTAATTTTTAGGAGAGGGTGATCCTTTTTCCAACTCAGTGATTATGGTTTTGAAATACAGCTGGTTATAACAAAAACTGTGTCTATCTTAATTTCAGGCTGCAAAGCAACAAAATGTGATTATTTTAGAAGGGGGGATTCTTTTCTATACCCACTGTAAATATACCTTAATGCTATACTTTGCTGCTCTGCAAAACTTTGCTCCCTCCTGGGTATGTTTTTCTACAGGTTACGTCTGGATGAAAAACCTATAATCACATTTGACCTGTTCTATGATCACTTCAAACTGGAAGAAAATAATAGCCCTCCAGACTGGCTGGACCCCATGAAGAGGAAACATAAAGCAGCTGCAAAGACCGCCCACGAGGTACACCTGGAACTCAAGGGCATGGCTAATAACAGGTGAGTAGGAGGCTCTCACCTATACATGTAACAAATCTGATTTTTTTATTTCATGTCATCCACTCCCTGGTAAGGAAAAGCGAAGGTTCAGGCCAAACTGCTGCTGTGAAGCTCCCAGCCCCACAACCACAACTAACAAACAGGCCATGATGTTGGTGACATCATTGGCCTAATATGGCCACGTGGCTATTTTTGGTCAATGGCATCGTCCAAATAAATGGTCTGATTAGGCCAATGATGTCACCAGTATCCGCCCAGATTTGTTAAATACGGCTGTGCAGCAAGGAATTTGACTGCAGCTAATTGGGATGGCAGCCTGTGGGCTAAACTTTAGCTCATCCTTATTCTATGGTCAAAATATTTTATATGCCAATAAACATTTTACAATATTAGAAAAATGAGTCTAGCATTGGCATTAAATCAGGAAAACAGTGATTAAAGACTAGAAGAATCTTTCAGTCTTGATTTTTCTCGTACAAAATGTGGGAGGTAGGATCAGAATTTAGTGTGCACACCAGGAATTCACAGATCTATGTGGTGTATGTTAAACGTATCAAGCTATTGATAATCTGATGCTACCATGCCATGCATACAAATATGTTCGCCACCAATTCAGGCTGTTCTGGAGTCCAAGAGAAGGTCCTACCTGATCCTAGATTGCCTAACATAGGCATGCCTGGGCACACACTAATCACCCCGTGTAGTACAGATTCCTCGTTTTAGACCCCTGATATTTTCCCCAAAGCTCACTAACGGGGCTCCTAAAAAGAAAAATGTAAAAAAAAGAAAATTGTAAAAAATAATAAAAATAAAAACTACTACTGACACCTTCCACTGTCCTACTGACACCAATCTCTGCCCGACTGACACACCCATTGCTCTACTGACACTGTCAGTGTGTATACAGTATCTCCCAAAAGTGAGTACACCCCTCCACATTTTTGTAAATATTTTATTATATCTTTTCATGTGACAACACTGAAGAAATGACACTTTGCTACAATGTAAAGTAGTGAGTGTACAGCTTGTATAACAGTGTAAATTTGCTGTCCCCTCAAAATAACTCAACACACAGCCATTAATGTCTAAACCGCTGGCAACAAAAGTGAGTGCACCCCTAAGTGAAAATGTCAAAATTGGGCCCAAAGTGTCAATATTTTGTGTGGCCACCATTATTTTCTAGCACTGTCTTAACCCTCTTGGGCATGGAGTTCACCAGAGCTTCACAGGTTGCCACTGGAATCCTCTTCCACTCCTCCATGATGAAATCACAGAGCTGGTGGATGTTAGAGACCTTGCACTCCTCCACCTTCCGTTTGAGGATGCCCCACAGATGCTCAATAGGGTTTAGGTCTGGAGACATGCTTGGCCAGTCCATCACCTTTACCCTCAGCTTCTTTAGACCTCATTTACACTGCTGCTGGTAAACAGACGTTTAGAGGCATTTGGGCTTTTTTTTTTTTTTCAGCTGCCCCTGAACTCTACTCTGTTATCTTATCAGTACATTTACACAGGGTAGTTTAACCACTTCAGCCCCGGAAGAATTTCGCACTTTAGGACCAGAGCACTTTTTGCGATTCGGCGCTGCGTTGCTTTAACTGACAATTGCGCGGTCGTGCGACGTTGTACCCAAACAAAATTTGCGTCCTTTTTTCCCCACAAATAGAGCTTTCTTTTGGTGGTATTTGATCGCCTCTGCGTCATTTCTTATCGCCGCTATAAACAAAAGAAGAGCGACCATTTTGCAAAAAAACACAAATTTCTTACTTTTTGCTAAAATTCAAATCCATAAAAAAACATTTTTTTTCACCGTTTTTGGCTGATTTATATAATTCCTCATATTTGCGATAAAAAAAATTGCAATCGGCGTTTATTGATTGGTTTGCGCAAAAGTGGCCGCGTTTACGGATGGTGAGAATTCATTTCTGGGGTTTTTTTTTTTTACTAGTAATGGCGGCGATCTGCAATTTTTAGCGGTAATGCGATATTGGGGGGGACATGTCGGAACATTTTGACACTTTTTTGGGACCAATGACATTTATTCAGCGATCAGAAATTTAAATGTCCACTGATTACTGTATAAATGTCATTGGCAGTGAAGGGGTTAACCTGCAGGGGGAGAGCTAGGGGTTAACTGTGTTCCCTAGGTGTGTTCTTACTGTGGGGGGGTTGGGCTAACATGGGCATGAGAGATCTAACTGATCCCAGTGACAGGGATCAGTAGATCTCTCATGCCCCACTGACAGGGCGGGGAACCGCCGTGTTTACATCGGCGGTACCACGTTCTTTCCCTGTAGCCGCTCATCGCGGCTCGCCGGCGGACATCGGGTCCGCCCGAGCCGCGGGCACACTCCCCAGGAGTGCGGCGGGTGCGCGCGCGCGCCCCCTGGTGGCCAAATGCGAATCGCCGCTTATTTACGGCGATTCGCGCAGGGCTCCCCGACTGCCGCCGTGAAAAGACGGCGCGCGGTGGGGAACCTGTTAAGGTCGCTTCCAGGCAGTTGAGTTTAGAGGCTTTTTTTGGAACGCAAAAAAAATGGTTTCAGACGCCAGTTCAGAGGCATTTGAAATGCCAAACAGCTTCTAAATGCGGTAACTTGCGTCTAGACGCAAACTTGGCGAAACGCAGCTAAACACGGCTTGCAAAACGCGGCAAAACGGCCGTTTTAGACGCTGGCTTCTAGCTGTCAAAAAAATCGTTCAGGGGAGGTTGAAATAGCGTCCCATGTAAATGGAGCCTTAGCAAGGAAGTGGTGGTCTTGGAGGTGTGTTTGGGGTCATTATCATGTTGGAATACTGCTCTGTGGCCCAGTCTCTGAAGGGAGGGGATCATGCTCTGCTTCAGTATGTCACAGTACATGTTATCATTCATGGTTCCCTCAATGAACTGCAGCTCCAGTACTCATGCAGCCCCAGACCATGACACTCCCACCACCATACTTGACTGTAGGCAAGACACACTTGTCTTTGTACTCCTCATCTGGTTGCTGCCACACACGCTTGACACCATTTGAACCAAATAAGTTCATCTTGGTCTCATCAGACCACAGGACATGGTTCCAGTAATCCATGTCCTTAGTCTGCTTGTCTTCAGCAAACTGTTTGCGGGCTTTCATGTGCATCATCTTCATCTTTAGAAGAGGCTTCCTTCTGGGACGACAGAAATGCAGACCAATTTGATGCAGTGTGCGGCGTATGGTCTGAGCACTGACAGGCTGACCCCCCCATCCCTTCGACCTCTGCAGCAATGCTGGTAGCACTCATACGTCTATTTCCCAAAGACAACCTCTGGATATGACACTGAGTACGTGCACTCAACTTCTTTGGTCGACCATGGCGAGGTCTGTTCTGAGTGGAACCTGTCCTGGTATACCGCTGTATGGTCTTGGCCACTGTGCTGAAGCTCAGTTTCAGGGTCTTGGCAATCTTCTTATAGCCTAGGCTATCTTTATGTAGAGCAACAATTCTTTTTTTCAGATCCTCAGAGTTCTTTGCCATGAGGTGCCATGTTGAACTGCCAGTGACCAGTATGAGAGCGTGAGAGTGAGAACACCAAATTTAACTCACCTGCTCCCTATTCACACCTGAGAACTTCTAAAACGAACGTCACATGACACCAGGGAGGGAAAATGGTTAATTGTGCCCAATTTGGACATCTTCACTTAGGGGTGTACACACTTTTGTTGCCAGTGGATTACACATGAATGGCTGTGTGTTGAGTTATTTTGAGGGGACAGCAAATGCACACACATACATATGCACACACATACATATGGTTTGAGCTTTGGGGTGCACACCTATGGTGCCTAATAGAGTGTAAGGTGCTTCCTGTGATTGGGTGACAACAGGACCACTGATAGGGAAGTAGAACAGGCACTCCAGTACTAGGTTCAGAATTCATTAGTCAAGTAGGGGAGCCCAGGAGTAGAAAGGGAACTTTTTTCTACGGGGCTCAGGAGGAGGAGTATAACTACAGGTTGCAGCTCCCAGCACTTAGTTAAGTTCCCTGGGCCCCATTAGTTCAGCAGTGGGGCACAGGGCAGAGAGGGGACATTTTTTTTTCTTTTGGGAGCAGGCAAAGTAATATTAACCACTTCCAGTCCTGGCCAATTCTGACATCTCACCCCCGCATGTAAAAAACATTTTTTCCCAGAAAACGACTTATACCCCCAAACATTATACATTTTTAAGTAGAGGCCCTAGAGCAGGGATATGCAATTAGTGGACCTCCAGCTGTTGCAAAACTACAAATCCCATCATGCCTCTGCCTCTGGGTGTCATGCTTGTGACTGTCAGTCTTGCTATGCCTCATGGCATTTGTAGTTCTGCAACATCTGGAGGTCCGCTAATTGCATATCCCTGCCCTAGAGAATAAAATGGTGGGTGGCACACAATATTTGCACAGCGGTTTTTCAAAAACAATTTTTTTTGAAAAATGAATTTTAATGCACAAAAATGCAATTTAATACCCAATTAATTGCTAAAATATAAAATATTTTATTATGCTGAGTAAATAGATGCCAAACAGGTCATGCTTTAAATTTGCGTACACCCATGGAACAGTGCCAAACTATGTACATAAAAATCTTCATAAAAAGCCTTTACATGTAACCAGTCTAGTGTTACAGAGGAGTTCTGCAGCTAGAATTATATTACTCTCACTCTGATGTTCGCAGCGATACATCACATGTGTGGTGCAATCGCCGTTTACAAATGTGTGCGGAACCTACATGCTTGTTCACATTTGCGCTTGAGCACAGAGGGACAGGGGTGCTTTCATTTTCTTTATTACTATTTTTTTTTTTTATTATTTACACTGTCTCTTTAATTTTCATTTCTTTTAGAACTTTTATTGCTATCCCAAGGGATAAACAACATCACTTGTGATAACATTGGCCATGACAGGTCCTATTTATGGAGAGATATTGGGTCTGTGAGACCCCAGATATCTCCTCTACCCTCCAATGCAGCCGATCGGACACAGATCAGTTTGGCTGCTTCACTGGCCATTAATGGCCAGGTAAACAAAGAGCCAAAAATGGAAGTGACAAAATCCTCTTTGATTCTGGTTTCTGATGCCACACAGTGGGAGGAACAACACCAGTCCCTCTCACTGTGTCCCAGGAACCGGATGCCAACGTCTGCATCCTTACCGGGCTCCCTGATTTTCTCAGGAGAGGCCGGTAAAGGTGGCGGAGGGTGAGATCCCCTTCCACTGCCTGTAAAAGTAATCCAGTAGCTCTTTAGCCGCTAGGATTACTTTTTTGAAAATTAATTAATTGCAGGATTTAGGATTATACAGTGTAGGGAATTGCCAGCCGGAAAAAATGTTATCTCGGTATGTCATTGGACAGGAAGAGTTAAGTGACTTGCCTTCTGACAGTCACTCCTGACCCCTGCACTCTACTCTGTATGCAGGTTTAAAGTGTTACTAAACCCACAACAGTAAAATCAGTCTGTGTATGCAGTAAAGCATGCTCGTTATACTCACTGTGGTACCTAGGGGTTAATCCTCTGCATTGTATATAAAAGGCTGTTTGTTCCTGTCTTACCTGATCCTCCCCCTCTTCCATTGTCCCCAATCCATCTCCTGATAGAACAGAGCATTAGAGTCACTCTGCACATTCTCAGTTGCTGTGTTTTGCTAGAGAGTTTTTTTTATCTTGGGAGAGTGCATGTGATCAGCACTGGGCCAATCAGCACTGTCCAAACAGAGGGTCAGGGGTCATGCACCCTTATAGGGCAGACAGAGGAGAATGGAAACTCCTCCTACAAGCTTTAACCAGACACTGATAGAAGTCACAAGACTGCTATACACTACTGATGAGAAAAGGTATTTATCAGTTTATATTTAGTAAAACTATTGCATTTCCATGTTCTGTGTACTGTGAGAGACCAGATATAGTGAATGCAGGGTCCAGGGTTTAGTAACAGTAAAGAGGAACTGCAGTCTGCTCACATAATTTGCAATAAAAACATCATTGCCATTCACGAAGCTTCCCTCCAACCACTTTGCATATTGTTTTATATATACTGTGATTCTGTACTTGCCAAATATGTTGCAGAAATCTTCCTCCACTGAGTCTGGCTGCATCCATTTTAACTGTGGGCAGCTGAAGCTGCTGCCTGTTTACATCCTGGATTTACACAGACACACAGAGGCACACCTCCAGCTCTGTAGCTCTCATTGGCCCTCCTCTGACTCACCCCCCTCCCTTCCTGGCAAACTCTCACAAGAGTGAGAGAGAGAGCTGTGCATGATGTCAAATGTCTAGGCTTTTTTCCAGCCAAGGAACAGGAAGTGGGCTGTATAAGGTATTTACTGGCAGAAAAAAAAGTTTTACTATCCAAAGTTAAAACAACAAGGGCAGAAGATTTAATAGATGGAAAGCTGAAAAAGTGACTGAAGGTCCACTTTAAGTTTTAAGCCCCTCCCACTGCTAGCTCGATTTTGCCACACCCACAATTCACCAAGCATGCTTGGAGTGCTGCCTCATTATTGTCCGATGGATGTTCAAGGGGGCCCTTACAGTTAGGCTGTACAGGGCCCAATCATTTCTAAGGCAGGCCATAGATGGCGCAAACCCGTGGTTGCAGGAAAGAAAATGGCTCCTTTTCCCCATCAACACAGCTAGTGCTGATGAGGAGAATCCCTCCTGCGGAGCCATTGTATTCTCCCTGTTAGAGTATTGGAATCATGCGCTGTAAGCTTCTTGGTTGCAGAGGATACTTTACTTTCATGGAGGAATATCAGAACATGTCTTTATCATGGAAACAGGAACTCAATACAAACAAGTGCACTAAACCTGGATAGACCGTACATCCTGTTATATCATAGAATACATACTATAACCCTATAATACTACAGCGTCACCTGCTGCATAGATGGGTATAATGCATACAGTATCTAGTTCACAGCACTTTACATTACATGCTGTTGTCCTTCCAACACTCCCAGCAGGGGGCGTTCTGAGCCGTCCCTGCCGGGAGAACATAGTGGTCATTGCTAGTGGCTATATCCGCTGGCAATAATCGCATTCCTGAAAATCTGACATGTGATGTACCCAAGTCCATCGAAGTATTGACTTGGCTACAATAAACCTGCCCATACATACATGTTTAGAATCTCGGCCGGTCCCTGCTGAATTGGCCGAGATTCAGAACGTCTATTGCCAGCTTAATGACACTTAATTGCCATTCTGTCTCCCAGCTGTGCCATCCTGTCACATGTGATTCCAATGAAGACAACACACATTAAGCGGGTATGGTCCACCTTTGTCACCATCAGGAAATCCACCCTGAGAAATATTATGCAGCCATTGCTGGAGTGCATATAGATGGAAATTGTTTATTACACAGTGCTTACAACAAATGAAATATTATTTACATAGGGATTTGATCTACTATAATTTAAATTATTTTATCCAATAAGATTTTTTTTTTGCAATTATACAAATGATATAAACAGCAACCTTCCGTGGAGTGTCTGTTCATTTGGATCACATCGGATATGGATGGACTGGAATGGATTATTAAACTCCACTGAGAGAGAGTGCTGGCATTATTTTGGCACCAAGCACACAGAGCTCATTATTGTCAGTGATGGCTCTATGGACAGTTGACTAGAATCTTAATTACTGCAAGATAAGAGTGAGAGATTTTCAAGGTCTGATTGCTTGCTGTTGCTCTCCACAGATTCTTTGCACGCTTTAAAGAGGCCCTGTCACCACACCATTCATTTCAACCACAATCGTCCCATAATTTTATATGTGCATTTATTACACCCTATGCACATAGGCGTGCGCAGCCTATTGATTTAGGGTGTGCACCCCGAATAGTGATCTGGCTTTGTCTTCTCCCTGAAAAGTAAAAGCAGCACACTTTACACATTGTTAGACACACAGTTAACCCCTTGATGTTAACCCTTTCCCAACCAGTGTCATTAGTACAGTGTACAGTATTATCACTGATCACTGTATTAGTGTCACTAGTGACATCAGTGTCAGCTCGTGACCCTGCCAGCCAGTGTCAGTTAGTACCAGATTGCCCACAGAGTGGCAGAGTGCCCCCTTACATCAGAACATGGCAGAGTGCCCCCTTACATCAGAACATGGCAGAGTGCCCCCTTACATCAGAATCCTGGCAGAGTGCACCCTTATATCAGAGTACGGCACAGTGCCCCCCTTATGGCACAGTGCCCCTTACATAAGAGAATGGTGCAGTGCCCTCTGACATCAGAGCATGGCACAGTGCCCCCTGACAGAGCATGGCACAGTGCCACCTGACATCAGAATCCTGGCACAGTGCCCCCTGACATCAGAGCATGTCACAGTGCCTTTTACATCACAGAATGGCACAGTGTCCCTTTACATCAGAGCATGGCACAGTAGTGCTCCCATTACATCAGAGTATGGCACAGTAGTGTCCCCTTACATTAGAGCATGATAGATTCGGCCATGCTCCACACTAAATGCTACTGACCTCCTATCATATGAAAGCCAAAGAGGCACCGGAGGGCAGGCAGAGTGCAGCTATATCACTATCTGCTGCCGGAACTATAGAGGCAGCATCAGAAAATGGGGCCAGCTGTCAGCTTACTCCGCGGCTGCAATTTTCATAGTTCCTTTAGCAGTATACATACTAATCAAAATTGTCTCACTGGCAGGGCAGCACTGTCCCTGCCAGTGAGTGTCCATTAAGGAAACCCAACCTTTTCATCAGGAAAAAGTCCTGGCTGGCACAGGATGATTAGGGTGTGCCCAGGCACACCTGGCACACCCCATGCACACGCCTATGCCTATTAGTTATCTGTGAAAGCTTCTCTTGTGTAGACATCAAAAAGACTGCAGGAGGGCTTTGAGGACCTTGTCCAGATTCTTATTATAGGACCCTCTATCCCTGTCTCCCAACTGTGCTCTTACGTTGTCACCCAGTGGCTTCCAATGTAGACTACATGTGGTTGTTTTAATACATTAAAAAAGATGATTCTTAATGATACACAGGGCACAATTAGGGTTTAAATCTACTTTAACACATATTAACCCATTGGAGCTGGTGCCACCCGGCCCTTTAAGGGGTTAGGGAGGCAGGGAGGGGTGACCGTCATGATTGGCTGTCACGGCAGTCACATGATCAGAAAGCTCCTGATTGCAAGCAGCGATCGGGAGCTTTTTGTTAGCCTCCAGTAACTGTGCTGGGAGCATGCAGGGCGCGCACTCTTGGAACAGTTAATGCGGCTGCTCAATGCCAAAGCCCTCCCGCCAAGAGGCTGCATGTTTGCGTGTATTTGGCGTGGAGAGGTTAAAGTCAACTCTCATATTGTAAAATAACCCATTCATTTTGAAATAGAAATGAAAGGCAAAACATCTGTGTGTGTGTATATATATATTAAAAAAAAAATTATAAATACTTTTTGTTTCATTTTTTATAACTGATCACATTCCCTCCATTCTCCGCTGCATAAGCAGCTTAGAGAGCTGGAGGAGGAGAAACAGCAGCACAGTGATCATCCCAGTGAATGGCTCTGCGGGGGAGGGTTGGGGTGGGAGTTGTGTTGCCAGCACAAGTTTGATCACTGGAGGAGAGCAGAATGAGTTCTCAGCTAGAAAACTGACCACACTGTGCTCTCATGATTAGTGTGGTCAGTTTTTAATAGGAAATCAGAGAGACTGGCAGGAACAACAGGGATTTCACACAAATGAAGCAATTCAAAGAAAACAGGAGACTTTCTCATACAAGTGCATGGTACAGCAGTATCAGGAATATGAAACGTTGGGTCTACATATTCTATAAGTGGTTGCAAAGGCTTAAAGCGGAGGTCCGCCAGGGAAAATAAAAAATTAAAAGTCAGCAGCTACACATACAGTAGCTGCTGACTTTTAATAATAGGACTTACCTGTCCTGGAGTCCAGCGATGTCGACACCCGCCGCCGATCTTCGGATCGGGGAACGGGTGTAGCCGCCTCCATTGCGGGTAAGGGAACCCAGACGTGTAGCATTACAGCTTCACGCCGGGCACCTTACTGTGCATGCGTGAGGCCCCGCTGTGCTCTGCTATTGGACAGGCGGCCAGTAGCAGAGGGAGCCGGGCTGCTGACGTCAGCGGACGCGGCGGCCGGCCAGAGCTCCCGGATGTGTGGAATAGGACACCTGTCTAAAGACAGGTGTCCTCTCCCCCCCCCCCCCCCCCAAAGGTGCCAATTGTGACACCTTAGGGGGGGAGGAATCCAACCAGCGGAAGTTCAACTTTTTGGTGGAACTCCACTTTAAGGTTTCTTCACAATAAGAGCTGTGAAAATGTGGAATAGACTCCCTCCAGAGGTGGTTCTGGCAAGCACAGTAGATTGCTTTAAAAAAGGCCTTGATCCTTTCCTTACAGTGGATGTAAACCCACCACCCACCCAGTATAAACTAATGACACAGTATTAATGTGCATATATACATGCAATCCTCCTGCATCTATCCCTAACTTTCAAATGTCCTTCCTGTAAGCACTAGCAGCTCTGAAAAACTCTGAAATCAGAGGGTGTCTGTGTTTGCTGGGTGGAGTTGTGATGTCACAAGCCTCCTCACCCACCTCTATACTGAGACATTGAGGAGGGAGGGAGGGGGGAGTGTAAAGCTTTCTCTGCTGTGTGAAGGAGATGAGCAAATTGCTTGTCACTCACAGAGCAAGGGGCAGATCGACTGTGTATTTCCCTGTTAGTCAGACTTTCTCTTCCTGAAAAAAAGATAAGCTCATTGCTCACAGTTGGATTAACTCTTTGTGGCAAGACTGGGCACAGATGACATAACATGCTATACTCTACCAGGCAGAATTTTTAATTACATTTTTTTTTTTTCGGGTTTACATCCACTTTAATGTACATAACATAGCTGGCTACTAACATTTATAGGTAAAGTTGATCCAGGGAATATCTTATTGCCTCTCGGGGGATCAGGAAGGAATTTTTTCCCTCGCTATAGCAAATTGGATCATGCTTTGCTGGGTTATTTTTTGCCTTCCTGTGGATCAACTGTGGGTGAAGGATTGTGTAAAAATAAATAAATAAATATTTTTTTTATTTTTTTGATTGGTTGAACTAGATGGACTTGTGTCTTTTTTCAACCTGGCTAACTATGTAACCTTCATGTATTCTATGCATGAAGGTAAAAAACCTTCAGTGTGCAGCTCCCCATAATATTTACCTAAGCCGATCCCAATCCAGCGATGTGCACGAGACCCGAGGCTCTCCCGGGTCTCTCCCTCATAATTGGCTGAGATTCAGGAGCCATTGACGCCCGCTGCTGTCACTCACAGCCAGTGAGACGGGGCTGAGCTTTGCTCTGTGTGTCTTATGGACACAGAAAGCCGGCTCGGGAGCGAGCATGCACGAGTGCCCCCACAGCAAGCGGCTTGCTATGGAGGCGCTTGGCGAGGGGGAGGGGCCAGAGTGCCAGCGTAGGACCCTAAAAGTGGAGGATCGGGGCTGCTCTGTGCAAAACCACTTCACAGAGCAGGTAAGTATAACATGTTTGTTATTTTTTTAGTAAAAAATTTTCCTTTGCAATCACTTTAAGTTACCATTACGTGTTTAGTATTCTGTTTTTGGTATGATTAATTAGTTACTGTAAATAATTATCATAAAATACAAAAACCATGTGCACTGAATGTTGTGATTTCTGAATTTTAGAAATCCCTTGCCAAACACAACCATTCCAATTCTCAGAAGATGAAAACTAACGTACAATATTACATTACAACTTCACAGTGGGAAGACACAGGGATTCAATTTGAAATTTATTTTGCATAAAGTTTGCCTTCCCTTCAAATGATATTTTTAAACAAAACCTTTTTGTTTCATTGCATAAGTTATTTTATACTTAGTGACATCATCATTGGGTCATTGTGCAATGTAGGCAGATCATGGCTGGTGAGAGGGGCTGGCAGGGTGCTGTGCATATCTTCATGAAGGCATCACAGCATCCTGCATCACTACTCCTCAATTCTGATGCAAGCAGTGGTGCTGGATTTTGGGAGAAGTTATGATGCCTTAGGCCCCTTTCACACGGAGCGGATCCGTTGGATGGACTCCGCCAGCTCAGCGGGGGATCACTCCGCTCATCCCCGCTGAGCAGGTGGATGACAGGTCCGTCTCTGCCAGGCCTGGACTGGGACAAAAAATAGGCCCGGGCATTTTAGACTGGGCAGCCCGGGGGGGGTTTGCATAGATGGTTGATGACGAATATTCATCCTGAGAGAGCAAACGCCCAGTGTGCCCTATGGTCTCTGCTCACTGTGCAGGGACGGACCTGTCAGAGCCCCGCTTTTCTCTATGGAGAGATCGGATGAAAACAGACAGCCTGGTTTTTATCCAATCCGTTTTCATCTGATCCGTCTGTTTTGAGCGGATCTTGTCGGATCGAATGGCAGAAGGGTGTCAGCGGACACATCTCCGCTGACATCCGCCTGCCCATAGAAGTCAATAGGTGGCCCGTGTGTGAAAGGGGCCTTAGAAACATAGAAAAGTGATGGCAGAAAAAGACCATCAAGTCTGCCAATTTTTATTAATTTTTTCAATTTTCAATTCAATTTTTAGTTTTTTTGCCCTTTTTTTTTTTTTCGTTAACTCTTTTGAGTATTGATCTAAGTTTGTCCCAAGTGTGCTTGAAGCCATTTACTGTTGACCGACTCACTACCTCTGATTGTAGTTTATTCCAAGCATCAACTACCTGTTCAATAAAATAATACTTTCTAAGATTAGCTTTGAACTTTTCCTCCACCCTTGATGGATGGATGCCAGCCTGGAAGAGTGGGTGTTCCTAGGAAGGCTGTATTTGCATGAAGACCACCTTAAGTAATGCCCACCTTTGATACTGAGCCTCCATGATTGAAAGAACTGAAATCCAATGAACTAAAGGGACAGTCAGGCTGAGGAGGAAAGGGCTAAATGATCCTGTGCGTACTCCAGCCAGGAAATTAGGAGGGCTGTATCTGACTTGCTGCAGCTTCTAATGCACATTGTGGGCAGCTCACAGTGTGCAATGAAATCAGAGTAAGGCTGGCCATACACTATACAATTTTTTTGTTCTACTTTCCTTTAGATTTACCAAAACCATATAATAGGAAGTCAAAACTAAACACTTTCAATTTGTATGCAATCAGATAGGCCCTTGCACTATATAGCTGAAGGTAAATCTAAGGCCTCATTTACACTGCTGCTGGTAAACGGACGTTTTGAGGCATTTGGGCAATTTTTTCAGCTGCCCCTGAACTTTCCTCTGTTATCTTATCAGTACATTTACACAGGGTCATTTAAGGTCGTTTCCAGGCAGTTGAGTTTAAAGGCTTTTTTGGAATGCAAAAAAATGGGTTCAGACGCCAGTTCAGAGGCATTTGAAATGCTAAACAGCTTGTAAACGCTGCTAAACGCGTTAACTTGCGTCTAGGACCGTTTCGTTTACAGCCGTTTTCATTCTAAAAATGAAAAACGTGGCAAAACGGGCATTTTACAGCATCCCGTGTAAATGGAGCCTTAAGGAAATTGAATAAGAACATTGTATAGTGTATGGCCAGCCTAAGCCATTTCAGTAAAGGAGAGGAGCCGGTACACCTGCGCAAGATTGAAGGGGGTGGAGTTAGGGTCCTTTCACACGTGCGGACTGTTCAGGTCTGCCTGTCAGTTTTTCAGGCGGACCTGAACGGACGCTCCATTCTCCTCTATAGAGCGACGGATGTCAGTGGTGACATGTCCACTGACATCCGTTCCGCTCCGATCCGCTAAATCCAGGTGGATGGAAACCCTATTTTCCATCCGTCTGGCAGATTGGATCGGATGAAGACGGACAGACAGTCTGTTTTCATCCGATCCCCCATAGAGGAGAGCAGAGCTCTGACAGGTCCTTCTCTGCACAGAGTGTAGAGACTGACCTGTCATCCGCCGGCTCAGCAGCCAGGGATGAACGGATGGATCCCCGCTGAGCAGCAGAGTCCATCAAAACGGAGTCTGCACATGTGAAAGAACCCTTAAAGGCACTTCCTTTTGTTGCTTTGCAGTGCATCAAATGCAAAATAACCCATAGCACTTCCACAGCATGTATAAGGCCCCTTTCACACATGGGCTGTCCGCTTTAATGGACTCTGTTAGCTCAGCAGGGAATCGATCCATTGATCCCCGCTGAGCCAGCAGATGAAAGGTCCGTCTCCACTCACTGTGCAGAGACTGACCTGTCAGAGTCCCGCTCTCCTCTATGGCAGATCGGATGAAAACTGATCCACCTGTCTGCTTTCATCCAATCCGCCAGACGGATGGAAAATCTGGTTTCCATCCGTCTGGATTTAGCGGACTGGATCGGATAGCAGCAGATGTCAACAGACATGTCACCACTGACATCCGTCGCTCCATAGAGGTAAATGGAGCGTCCGATCAGGTCCCCCTAAAAAAGGGACAGGCGGACCTGAACAGTCCGCATGTGTTAAAGGGGCCCAATGCTTTGATGCAAGTGACGTTTTACTATTTTATGAGTTCTTTTTTTTTTTTTTTTTGTTACCTTCTAGAACAGTTAATTGTTCATTCCAATTACCCAATTACAAATTTACTATTTTATGAAAAAAGATGAATTTCCCCATAATAGGTCTGCAGGGATTATTATTATTAATATTCAGGATTTATATAGCGCCAACAGTTTGTGCCGCACTTTATACTAGAAAGGTAGACGGTACAAGTACAATACAGTTTAATACAAAATGGTTAGGAGGGCCCTTCTCCTAGGAGCTTACACTCCTAATTAAAAAAACAACAAAATATATAATTTTTTTTTTTTTTTTTTTTTTGTTAACTCTATCTGATTGTCGTGTCTCAAAATTTTGCAGATATTTTGAACTTCTGAAGCTTTTCCCAAAGGATTCCTTGACCTCATCTGAGTTCCACAACTCCCTGTCCAAGCTGGGTGTAAGGATGACTGAGGAAGAATTCAAGAAGTTGTGGCACCGGTAAGACAACCTGTATGCCCACATCCCTGGCTGTGAATCAGCATCAGCAGTTACTACCTATTGGTATTAATTAAAGTACATTTCTAACCAAAATTTTTGTTGTTGGTTTTTGTTTTTTTTTTTTTGTTTTTTTAGTTTTGTATAGAATAGACAAAGATCCAACCTCTATAAGGCTTTTATTGCTCCCCCTGCTCACAATTAAAGTTTAATATGCTTACATTTTGTCTTCCCTGGTTCCCCCATTTCCCCTCCTCTTCAACATGCTAATACAATTTTGAAACCTTTTTGTTTTCATTCCAAACCCTATTTTAGATCCAGTGATGTCATTACTGGGTCTGTTTTGCTCTCTATGTAGTGCAGGCAGATTATGGCTGGTGGGCTCCCCTCAAGAGCCCTCGGTCGTGATGCAAGCAGTGGGCTGGCTCTTGAGAGGAGTTATAACTAACACAAATAATAAAAGGCCTTGGTGGATGGATGTCAGTCTGAAGGAGTTGGTGTTCCTAGGCAGGCTGAGCCTCCATGATTGACCCTCCCATGTTTATTGGTGACCAGTTCTAAGGCCTTTTGCACACGATACTCCTGTTAAAGCATCTACTTTTATCAACCATTTTTTTGGTATGTATTTGCACTCATATGCACGTATTTGCGCGCAAATGCACGCAAACATATTCTCACGTTCTCAATATGTTATGGCCATTTGCACGCAAACACGCGCATGAGGCGTAAATTACTGACCAAAAATGCAGATTTTTATATATTTTTTTTTTTTACTGAAGCATACACGGCGCTTGTTTACACACCTGTCTGCATGGGCACATTACAATTAATGGGCTGTATTTTAGCTCAGTAAAAAAATAAGCTGTACTGAGCATTTTTAAGCTGCAATGTGCAAGAGGCCTAAAGTAACAGGAAATCCAAAATGTCTCAGTTTTGGCTAGATCTATAATTTAAGTCCAGAATTATTGTCACTGACAGGATTTTATTTCTTTGAAGATACGTCAGAGAAGACAGTGGAACTCTGGGGATTGAGGACCTGCGTTGTCACCTAGGAGCAAGGAGTGTGCAGGATTTATATGAAGAACGTAGCACGTTGCTCTCAGGACTGCAAAAAGTGTCTCAAAGCCAAGAAGGCCAAAGTAAGAGGAGAAATATAATACGAATGTATCTGTGAAGGTTCTCATGTGTCCAGGTCATGCTATAGCTGGTAGTAGTTGGTACCATTTAGCTGGACTTGTTCTGCAATGTTTGGCAACGTTTCGCTACTTATCCAAGTGTCTTCCTCAGTTCTAATGAACATCATGGACCAAGGGTTAGTCAGTCTCCTTAACTCCCTATCTACCAATGTACGTTTATAAATGGCACAGTTTTCAAAGGCATAAAGCAAGCTGAATGAGTGATCTTCAGAGTCGGCAAAGGGCTTTCAGATAAAAGTGGTCCAGGCAGCTATGGAGCCACCTAATCACTTTTATGGGGTTCTAAAATAGTAATGACAATAAGTAAAAATCAAAATTTACCTTCATGTAATTCACTTAAAAAAAAATGAAAATGCATTATATTTTCCCTTTAAGTTTGTGCAAGAAGAATGCCCAACTTAACATACAATCAAAGCAAGGGTAGGAACATAGATGCGTGTACTGCTGATAAGGCAGTATATCCAGCCCTCCTGTACCGGGCCCAAGCCCCATCAATTCAAAAGGGGGGCCTGGGCACCTGCCTAGCAGCAGCAATGGTTGTACTGCCTTATTGCCAACTCGTGTGGCTTCCCGTGCAGCTATGCTGGCTTCTTCTCCTTTTTCTTCCTCCGGCTGCATCCCCCCATCCTCTGCAGCGTTGCTGGCTTCCCCCCTCTCCTCTCCCACCAGGGCACACAGGGGAATGTTTCAGGATGGAGAGCCGGGGGGCGGGGGGGATTGGTACTGATCACTTACTGTGTCCATTCATCACTCAAGGATAGTACATTGTGTTTACTATACTTCAGTTTGTGAATGAACAGCAAGCCTCAGAGCACTTCCCATTAATTCACTTTCCAGTGCAGCTGAGGTTGGAGAGAAAGGGACTGGGGAATTTCTATCCTCAGTCCCTTTCTTTGTCTCAAACGTGAGACACCAGGGGTCTGTTTAGCACCCTGATATTTCACCAAAGCCCCCAACAGGGCTGTTAAAAAGTGAAAAAGGAGGGGGGTCCTGTCAGGTAGGCTGTTTCAGTCTGATGTACCAATATGTGTACTTTCTAGTCCTAGAGTAATACCCACATAATCACCTGCCAGATACATTTTTAGGGAACATTTTAAATTGAATAGTAGATAACAGTGCTTTTTGTATTTCCAGAAAAGAGCACAAAAGTTGGATCACGATCAAGAAATGAGAGGAAGCTGTCACTCAGTATTGAGAAGTGGTTGAAGGAGAGATTCAGAGAGGGGGTTCGAGCCATGATGGCCGAATTCCTGGTGTGTGATCCAGATAGGACACACAAGGTGAGTTGGAGTCTCCTCTTTGATCAGTCATCCAAGTCATGTAGAGACATAAGGAACACTGTTATCAAAATCATTTGAAAGTGAGTTCCTTGGCAGTAACCAACCATAACCCCCCTATAACGTAAATCCACTGCTTCATCTGAGATCCAAAACCTAGAAAGCCTCTGAGGGTCTTGACGAGGGGGTCAAGGCTCAAGATTACCGGAGCATGATCCGAGACGCCCCTCAACAGTATCCTATTATCCCTGACACTGGGCAAAACTGACCTGGTCTATACAGAAAAAGGTTTTGTAGGATGCTGAGTGTAGGCACGGGCCTGTGAATTCCTTCATCGTCACACAGCCATAAGTGTATGGTGCTGTCAGCCTATCCATGCCTGGGTCAGGCACCAAATTAAAGTCCCCCTAGAAGAACAATATTTTCAGTAGCAAGCTCCGCCATCTTGGCCGTAATCTTGTTCAGCAGCACAAGAGAGGCAGGAGGCGGCAGATACAGATCAACAATAACCCACTTTAGGCTATGGATCTGTGCATGAATAATAACATATCTATGATCCAGGTCCAGGGTCAGGTCCAAGAGCTTAAAAGGCAGTGACTTGTTCACCAAAATGCTCACCCCCCTCGCAAAATTAGAATAGGTGGAGTGGTAATGGTGTCCAACCCACGTTTTTTTGAGTGCAAGAGTTCTGCTACTCATCAAGTGAGTCTCCTGAAGCACGCATACAGTATCTCACAAGAGTGAGTACACCCCTCACATTTTTGTAAATATTTTATTATATCTTTCCATGTGACAACACTGAAGAAATGACACTTTCTACAATGTAAAGTAGTGAGTGTGCAGATTGTATAACAGAGTAAATTTGTTGTCCCCTCAAAATAACTCAACACACAGCCATTAATGTCTAAACCGTTGGCAACAAAAGTGAGTACACCCCTAAGTGAAAATGTCCAAATTGCCCCCAACTGGCCATTTTCCCTCCTCTGTGTCATGTGACTCGTTAATGTTACAAGGTCTCAGGTGTGAGTGGGGAGCAGGTGTGTTAAATTTGATATCACTTTCTCATACTGGTCACTGGACGTTCAACATGGTACCTCATGGCAATGAACAGTATGAGGATCTGAAAAAAATAATTTTTGCTCTACATATAGATGGCCTAGGCTATAAGATGATTGCCAAGACCCTGAAACTGAGCTGCAGCATGGTGGCCAAGACCATACAGCAGTTTAACAGGGCAGGTTCCACTTAGAACAGGCCTCGTCATGGTGGACCTAAGAAATTGAGTGCACATGCTCAGGGTCATATACAGAGGTTGTCTTTGGGAAATAGCCGTATGAGTGCTTCCAGCATTGCTGCAGAGGTTGAAGAGGTGGGGGGTCAGCCTGTCAGTACTCAGACCATATGCTGCACACTGCATCAAATTGGTCTGCATAGCTGTGGTCCCAGAAGGAAGCCTCTTCTAAATATGATGCACAAGAAAGCCCGCAAACAGTTTGCTGAAGACAAGTAGACTAAGGACATAGATTATGGGAACCATGTCCTGTGCTCTGATGAGACCAAGATAAACGTATTTGGTTCAGATGGTGTCAAGTGTGTGTGGCGACAACCAGGTGAGGAATACAAAGACAAGGGTGTCTTGCCTATAGTCAAGCATGGTGGTGGGAGTGCCATGGTCTGGGGCTGCATGAGTGCTGCCCGGCACTGGGGAGCTACAGTTCATTGAGGCAACCATGAATGCCAACATGTATTCTGACATACTGAAGCAGAGCCTGATCCCCCTATCTTCAGAGACTGGGCTGCAGGGCAGTATTCCAACATGATAACGACCCCAAACACACCTCCAAGAAGACCATTGCTTTGCTAAAGAAGCTGAGGGTAAAAGTGATGGACTGGCCAAGCATGTCTCCAGACCTAAACCCTATTGAGCATCTGTGGGGAATCCTCAAATGGAAGGTGGAGGAGCGCAAAGTCTCTAACATCCACCAGCTCCACGATGTCACCATGGAGGAGTGGAAGGGGACTCCGGTGGCAACCTGTGAAGCTCTGGTGAACTCCATGCCCAAGTGGGTTAAGGCAGTGCTGTAAAATAATGGTGACCACAGAAAATGTTGACACTTTGGGCCCAATTTGGACATTTTCATTTAGGGGTGTACTCACTTTTGTTGCCAGCGGTTTAGACATTAATGGCTGTGTGTTGAGTTATTTTGAGGGGACAGCAAGAGTTGTGTGTCGGTAATTACAGATTTGGCGACCGTTGTTTTCACTCATGTGGGGATTTACTTTTACA
>BLSH010326260.1:494898-505733 GCA_018402905.1 Glandirana rugosa | reverse complement strand
TTACTTTTTAAGGGACTCGGAGTTCCTAGCCTGTAAACGGCTGTTGCTGATCTAACAGATACTGTTAGCTACTAAAGGGAGATCAATCAGAGCTGAACAGACCAAGGCAGTGGAATCAGTTGAAGTTGTACAGGATAAAGGAGAATAATCAATTGGAATCGTGTACATAGGGAGAAAGTTGTCCCTGGTTTTGTCACTATCAAGTTGGGCATCCCATAATCCCTAGCCCCATCCAAGTTATTACCCCCTAATAAAAACACAAAACAAAGCTCAAGGATCTTTCACTGTGTTCGGATGAAAGCTGAAGCTGTTGTGAGCCTGGCTATGCAGCAATGGAGAACCCTATCATTTGCAACCACTAGGGGGGTAGTGCTACATTTGTTTCCATTGGAGTGATGTGGTACTAAAAGAACTCTCATGAACATTTAGATACAGCTCCATACGCTCATATAAATACCTTCCTTTGTCTCTCCAGGGAAATGCTAATGGATTGTGAAGAAACTCTCTTGTTTACTACTTCCATTCCTGCCTATCATCTCCTCCCCTGCCACAAGCCCGATCTGTGAGCCTTCCTATTGCTGAGCTCAGGCAGATTTCTGTTGCCACTGCCAACTGTTTAGTGAGTGCACCTGTCTGGAGTGCCTATGTTTATACCGACCATTCCCCTAAGCTGCCCATGGCCATGCTTCCTGACTATGGCATGACTAACTGCAACACCCAATTCCCCCTTCTACCGCCTATTTGTCTCATTGCTGATCGGCTGGATCAGCCACCCAATCCAGTGTCATGGTAGCCAATCCACTTCTAACTTCAACTTGCTCAATTAAGCTTTGACAAAAAAAATGGAAGCTGATATATGCAGAGCTGCACCAGATTTTGCACTTCCGGTTTCATTTTAAAAATCCAATTGTGTATTCCCACTGATGCTTGGGCAGTTTCTACTCTCACTGGCCACGGTTCGGTTCTCCTAAAGTCTGAAGGATCGTAAACTAGCCCTTCGCTTAGAAAATTTGGACACTCCTGGTCTAACCATACAGCATGTGAAAGACTCCATCTTAGCTGTCCTGTGTACCAATCAGGGCTGGGAAAAAATCCCCCAAAACAGTGAAGTCCCTCAAAACCTGGAAGGGTTACTTAAAAGAGAAGTCCATCTTTATGACTAGATTTCATTGTACACCCCTATTTAGAGTGTAGCAGGAAATATGATCACACATCCCCCTCATCCCTAACCCCCCCAGGATCCAAGGTTTTTTTCTCCCTACTGGAGAATTGGTAAGCTGCAATATTAGAATTGTTTGCTTTTGGGTTCAATACCTCTTTATTAATATAGATGCCTGTGCTTGTGACAGAGCTGTGTAAATCACAAAACTGGATAGACAAAAATATAAATCTTTGAAGTTCAGCTTTAAAAGTCAGTTTCAATGGATGTCTCTGCAATATTGCTAACTATATATTCCACATTTATTGAGAAATAAATCCTACAGCTCTCTGCTTTTCTTCCCTGAGAACTAAATCAGTCCCTGTGTAAGGAAAATATACAATATTACCAGTCCCTGTCCATAGACTGCCAGCATTCCCAAGATAAAGGGATAGCCCATCCATAAATTGATAGAAACTTTGTATCTTCCGAGACAGTGTTCCCATTTTATCCACAATTAGTCTGCTCCAAATAAAGAGGACATAGGAGGACAATGGGCCCAGTGTGCGAGGAAGACATTGACGGGCCGGCTAATGGAGTGGAGAATAAAGAACCCCGATCCTAATCGGGGAGAGCTTTTATTTGTCTGTACGGGTTAAGGTGGGAAATTGGAGAAGGAGATGTTATAGACCCAAATGTTATATAATGAGCGTCAGGACTCAATGGAGCTGACTGCGGGGCTAATCATGTTTGTAAGTGGGCCGCTGTGGCGCTTTGTCCTGTAAATGCGGGATCGCTTAGCGATACGTTAACTCTTAAACTCCCAGTTGGATCAAATACAATTGTTTAGACTGGAAATCCATTGGAACTTGTGAACAAAATTATAATACAGAATCGATACATCAATCTAAGAGGTTCTTTTTAATCATTAGCAATTAGTGCCCTTTAAAACTGCTAAAAATATATAAGGTTGTAATTTAATCTGCTTTTGTTTTGACATCCCCGGTCCCCCCCACAACATGCTAATTAACCTTTTCCATTTCATATACCTTATGTTATGTCCAGTGATGTCATCACTGGCTCTCTGTGCTTCTCTATGCAACGCAGATAATGGCTAGTGGGTGGGGGCTGTACATAGCTTCCTGGAAACATCACAGCACCCTGCCTCAGTACTCCTCTCAAGAGCCCTCATCCCTGAAGCAGTGGGTGGCCTCTTGTGCAAATTTCAAAATGCCTTGATGGTGGATGTCAGTCTGGAGGAGTGGGCATTACATAAGCCAGGTGTATTTGCTTGCAGACCATCCTAGTTAAAGCCCACATGTAATGCTAAGCCTCCCTGGTTGGAAGAACAGATATCCAAAGAATGAACAGGGTGGGCCAAGGACAGTCAAGGTGGAACAGAAAGCGTTCAATGATGCTGGACACCCTCCAGCCAGGAAATGAAGTGGGCTCGGTCTGACTTGCTGCAGCTTCTAATGCACACAATGAAGCTATGCTAACTCCCATATGTGATGCAAAACCAGGTGGGAGGCCACATGACAAGGCCTGGTGGGCCGGATTTGACCCATGGGCCTTGTGTTTGACATATGTGGACTAGATAATGCTGGATGTCCTCCAGCCAATAAATCAGGATTTCCTCTCACTCCCTGTTTTGACCATGGGACAGAAAGTGAAGGGAAATCTTCCCAATGGGACACAGATGGCAAAAAAACGTGACAGGTGTTATAACTCTTCCTTACTCTATCAAAAATGAAAAAAACATGTTGCCTATAGTTCTGCTTTAAGCGTCTGGTGTGCTTAATAAGCATTTTTAATGTCTTCTTATTCCCGGCTCTGGCTGGAAATCATAAAGTATCTAATATGTTATAAAATACAGGTCACTGTCCTGCTTCCTCACCAGGGAGGTACAGTGGGTATTGACAGCATGGGGCGTCTGAATTTATTTCTGTATTTTAGGTCAAGCTCCTCCTGCCTGACCTCAGTCGACAGTTCCGGGAATTGGACCCCCAGAATTTGGGATGTGTCACCAAAGAAGAATTTCTTGACATCTTGCAGGAGCTGAGCCCAGACCTCACTAAACACCAGTGTGACACCCTAGCTGCCAAATTCGGACATGGGCCAGACAAGTAAGCAGACACTGTCATGTGATTGGTGGAATATTAACTCAATCGTTTGCAAATTCTTCATTCTGTCATTGCAGAATTTCCTATGTGAAGTTCCTTCAGCCCTACCAGACCGAAACCTCTACAATCAGACAGAATGGAGTAAAAGTCAAACCGGTGACCCCTCCGAGGGGGCCCATGGATCACAGTCTAAATATCATCTCCGCCAAACTACGACAGAAGGTAATAAATACATTTCTGAATGATAGGATAAATGGTTTTAATAGGTTAAAATGATATAATAAATTATAAGATATAATAGTGCTATAATAATATACAATTTATAGGATTTAATAGGATATTATAATATATTATTTATAGAATATCATAGTGTTATAATAATAATATAATTATAGGATATAATATGGTATAATATATATAGGATATAATAGGATATAATAATACTAGGATATCACGGTGTTATAATAATATCATAACTATATAATACAATAGGATTTATAATATAATAATAGGATATAATAGTGTTATAATAATATCATAACTATAGGATACCATAGGTTGTTATAATTATAGGATATAATGAGATATAATAATAAAATAAGTATACAATATAATATAATTATTGGATATAACAGTGGCATAATAATATAATAATTATACAATATAAATACATAGTGGTTATAAGATATAATAGGGTTATAATAATTATAGGATATAACAGCATATAATGATTATAGGATATAATAATGTAATAATTATAGGATATAATAACTATAGAATATAACCGCATATGATATAATGATTATAGGATATAATAGGATACAAATATATAATAATTTAGTTATGAAAAAGTTATACTATTGTAACATGTCAAAGGATGGCAAAAATCAACAAATGTTGCGATTCAATATTCACATGTTAAAATGGGAAAGTATAAAGTATATCTAATTTTCTAAGTGATTTTCTAAACATTTTTCCACAAAATTGTGAAAACCCTTGCATGGGTTTGTTTGCTATCTTTGTTTCATTCAGAAGATTTCCCTTCCATTCCTGTTCTGTAGACACAACAGGAAGTGAGAGGATATCACTCCAAAGTGAGGGAATTCCCCATTTAGACAGTTAATCTCAGAGCAGGTGTCTCCATTGGGAATTTTGGCTTCAGATACATTTTAAAGGGTCAGACAACTCAATACTGATTTTTCAACATGGAGTTGGCAAGCTGTTGTTTTTGTAAGGGACTCTATTGGTGAGAACTGTTGTAACAATTATGTGGGGATCCCACCTTCCCTGCACTGACTTCCTGAGTCTAGACAACTGCTGTGCCAATTAGGAGGCGCTACTGCCATCCCTGCACTGAGTTCCCTGGTTTGCACACCTGCTGTGCCCATTATGAGGAGTTCCCACCATCTTTGGCCTGAGTTCCTGGGTCTGCACACCTGCTGTGCCAATTATGAGCGTTTCCCACTAGCTCCATGCTGGGTTGCCCAGTCTACAACCCTGCTATGCCCATTATGAGAGGTTTAACACTATCCTTGTGCTGTGTTCCCAGGTGTGCACACTTGCTGTGCCCATTACAATGGGTTGTAACTATCTTTGTGCTGAGTACCTGGGTCTGCACACCTGTAGTGCCCTTTATGGAGGGTTCCCAACTGCCCACCATCTTTATGCGGCTTTCCTAGATCTGTGCATCTGCTGTTTCTCATTAAGAGGGGTTCCCACATCCCTACACTGAATATCTGGGTCTGCACACCTCCTTTGCCCATTACAAGGGGCTCCCATCATATTTGTGCTGAGAAGCTAAAGGCTGTCATAGCCCACCAGGCTTAACCTACAACTATAATACCACTTTTAGATGGACTGATCCTTTAATTTTGATCTTCTATAATCAATATTCTACTCGATGATCATGAAGATAATTAGCAATCACAGCTATCTTTTTTCCTGTTCCCTCCAGCTATCCTCAGAAGATTGGAGGAACCTTCTACAAACTTGCCAGAAACTAGACTCAAACGGTTGGGGTTACCTCTTTCTCCCAGAGTTCCGATCGGTGGTGAAGCTCTGCAACATTATCCTGGATGAAGATGACATTTATCATATCATGTCTCACTATGATAAGGATCTAGCAGGGAAGATTGACTACTCCAGACTTGTTTCAGATCACAAAAGGATGCAAGGATAAAAGAGAAAACCACTGAAGGCGATATTAATTCCTGCTAGAAAAAATAAATGAATACATCTACCTGTGCACCTGATGTCCCCATTGTTTCCTCTTCCTAGTTTTGTGTATTCTTTACACCATTTGGCAGTTTCCTCTGCTGAGTTTCCATCTTCAGGGTATCTCCTGTGTCTACCTGGTGACACCCTGATCTGCCTGCTCCCACCTCATACACAGTAAAGGCCACTGCATTTCAGTGCCCTGGTACTGCACTGCAATGGCAGCTTGCGTTGACTGACTAGTGCATGCACAGTAGGGGCCCCTGTCTTTCTAAAATTCGGTGCTGTGCCTGACCAGTACATGCCCAGTAGCAGCAACTTGCACTGTCTTGCCAGTGCATGTGCAGTAGGGGGCTCTTGTGTTTCTGAGATCTGGTACTGTATCTGGCTAGTGCATGTGCTGGCTGGACACAGCATTAAACTGCCCCTACTTCGCATTCTGCAGCCAGGCACAGTGCAAGATCTCAAATACAGGCACCTATTACACATGCATTGGACAGGCAAAGCACCAGCTATCCTAATGCTATGCACAGGACGTGCAGTACTTTGCTCAATTTCATAGTATAGTACTGTGCATTCGCCAGCCAGGCATATCAGGAAATGAAGAAATGATTCTCCTTCCAAACTCCACTGTTAGAGCCTCTGGATCAATTTTATAATGATTTATAAAGGTACCTCTTGAGGACCAAGTAACCACCTTACAGATGGTCTCAGCTGAGACCTTAGATCAGGGTTTCTCAACCAGGGTTCTGTGGAACCCTAGGAGCAATGGTCAATGTCCACCTCTCAGATAAATTCCCAATTATACCATTGATCTTTTTAGCTAACTGTAAGGGAGTAATTCTTCCCAATGACCACAAGTGTAAGGAGCATTCTTCCCACTGACCATCACACTAATGTATCATGAGTTGTAGATTTTTACCAGAGACCAGAGAATTATTTCAAGGGTTCCTTGGCGTTGAAAAGTTTGGAAAGGCTGCCTTAGATAGTGCTTCCCACAATGCTGCCACCCCCTCTTGTTGAGTGTGCCTGGATCTCATGAGGTGTGGGAAGGCTCTAATCTTGTAAAATTTCCTTTTTAATTTACCTAGCCAAGAGGCTGTCATTCTATATGAGGCTGGATGGCCTTTTCTGCCTCTGAGAGGAATGAGAAAGAGTCCTTCTGATGACCTGAACTCTATAGCTGCTTCGGTGTTTGATTTTATCTTGATTCCGACATCTAGCACATGAGGTAGACCTGATTCCTCTGAGAAGGTTGGAAGGGCTATGTCCTTATTTAGAGGTACTTACACCGCTCCAGGCGAGCACACAGTCCTTCACATGCCACCCTTTTGCTAATACACAGGTGCCGGCTCTGCAGTAGTAATAATGATGATTACAAGAAATTGGCTGGACGGCCGCACTCTGCTTCAACACCTTTATTGTAAAAGATGATTCATACAGTTACAGCATAGGTTACAGGGGTACAGGTACAAGCGCTGACTCATTTCACATCATATAGGATGCTTAATCATAGCTGATTAGCTGATAGCTATGATTAAGCATTGTATACGATATGAAATGCGCCAGCGCTTGTACCTGTACCCCTGTAACCTATGCTATGACTGTATGGATCATCTTTTAAAATAAAGTTGTTGAAGCAGAGTGTGGCCGTCCAGCCAATTTCTTGCAATCCTCATATGTCCTTATTTAGGTGGAAAGTGGAACTTAACTTTTGGTAGGAAATGGAGTAGCAGTCTTAAGACTACTTTGTAAAAAAATGGCAATGAGGAATAGAAAGCTAACTCCTGGAGCTCAGATGTACTGTATCTGGCAGATATGACCGCTACAAGGAAGGCTGTTTTAAGAATTAGGTTCCATAAAGAACAGGCCTGAGCTGAATGAAAGGTGCTGAATATAGAACCGATGGAACTAATGATAGTGTTACGTACCTGACGGTGGAGTCTGTCTTGTGCAGGGAACAACCGCTCTTGCGCACCCGATTCAAGGACCCCTGGTAGTGTAGACAGAGGCCCGAGAGTGCGGGATGGCACGAGGGCTGGATGGTCACAGATGTTGTAGTGAGATTCCAGCAGGTCGTGCAAACAGGAGAATGGTCGTACAAGCAGGGTTGGCAACGTGCAGGCAGAAAGGTACAAAAGGGGTTAGGCAAGCGGATCGTCAAGTTCAGGCAAGGTTCGTTAACGGGCGGGCAGCGGAGGTACAGAGGAGTAGACAAACGGATGGTCGTGGATAGCCGGGGTCGATGCAGGTAGCGGACAACAGGTCAAAGCAAGCCGGGTAGACAGGAAACAGGTGAAAACACAGGAACAGGTAGGGAGCTGAGGCTCACAGGTCTGGAACGCTGTAGAACAAGCAGCAACTTGGTGCAGTATGTCCAGGGTTTAAATAGGCACCATATGGCGCCGTTTCCGGCGCGTGCGCGCGCACGCGCACGGGAGCGCGCGAACGCGCACGGGAGCGCGCGAGCGCGCACGGATGCGCGCGCACCACCCGGAAACGGCCAGGAACACTGGCAAAGTCCTTTTTACTGACAGATAGCCCCCATTATGGAAAGGTTGGTTTCCTGAGAGGATGTGTCTTCACACACCCTGAGAACCTGGAGTATAAAAGGATTTTTGGCCCATCTAGTACCAGTTAGGGCAGATGTGGTAGAGAAAAGAACTTTCAACTGATGCCTTTATTCAGACCCTCCTGAAGGAGGTCTAGCACATTATTAAGTTAAGGAAGGATCGAGTGACCTTAAAAAAGGTTGATTCCACAAAATGTTTTCATACCTTGTGGTAAGTTATGTTGGATGAGTGTTTTCTTGCCTTCGTTAAGGTACGATAGATATCACAGCCTTGGAGTAGCCTCCAGCTTAACCTCCATGCCAATAGGTTGGGTTTGTCCAGAGACTGATGTAGGTATAAACCCTGGCTGTGAAGGTCTGGCCTTGTTGGGAGTTTCATTGGAAGATCTTAATGCGGAGTTCCACCCAAAAGTGGAACTTCTGCTTTAAGACCTCCTCCCCAGCTCCTGATGGTAAAACAGAGCTTTTGGGGGGGGGGGGGGGAGCAGATACCCAATTTTTTCGGGCACTTCCATTCCGGTCACCTTAGGCGATCGGAAGTGGAAGGTCTCCTTCCCCCTCCCTGGCCAGCAGAGGGAGAGCTGAAGCTAAGCAAGCCCATAGACTTCCATGCAGAGCACTGAAAATCCTGGGAGTTGTAGTTTGAGATTGCAGCCATATGAGATAAATGTATTCCTTACAATACAAATACCAATAGCCACTGTGCATTCAGAGAAGTGGAGAGATGTGGAGTAGAGAGATTTTTATTATACTGCCCAGGCAAGCAAATCGAAGAACGTTCAGGTGCATGTAATTAGCATCCGGCCATTCCTGACTTCTGAGCATGCGTGTTTTGCACAATACAACCTGTTGTACCAACTGCTCTGTACACACGATACAACGGTCGTATGAGAGCTTGTTGGTACGACCAAGTTTTCTAGTCTGCTCATACAACTCCCCTTGTACAACCGTCATATGTTCAGCTGTTCAAATCGCGCATATGAACGATCAATTACATATATGACGGTCGTTAGTACGACCTGTTGTTTACGACCGTCGAACCATGTGTACAAGGCTTTAGAGGGAGAGAGCAACACTGTCGGGATATTCTTCTGCCAGTGGGAAACTATACCATACCTCCCGACTTTTTGAGATGGGAACGAGGGACACCTATTAGCAAAAGTATGTAGGCAAAGAACACACCCCCACCACACCCCCTTAAAGGAGAATTATACAAAAAAAATTAGATTAGTTAAAAGCTTTTGAAATTTACAAATGCAGCAATTTAGGAATTGGATGAATGGTTTAGCACTGGGAAACACTATTTGAAAGATACACTTTTCATATATAGCTATATAGATCTGACCAAAATGAGGGCCAAATGAGGAGAAAAGAGGGACTTTGTTCCAAATCAGGGACAGTCCCTTAAAATCGGGGACAGTTGGGAGCTATGCCATAGCTGTGGAGATCCATGCCAGAAACTGAGGGAGGTCACCTGGGGGCAAGGAAGCACCGCCCACATCACAGCACCTGCACCGCTGCCACAGGGAGACTGGAGCATCCACTCACCCTTTGCTTCCCACCGGCGATCCCTGGAGGCTTTTGGGGAGGGGAGCCCCCCTTCTACTGCAAGAGGTCACCGCAGCATCCCAGGGACCGCTAAGAGGGCTGTTCTTCCATTGCTGATACTGCTAGCAGGGGCAGAGCCACTGAATGCAAGACACCAAGTGTACACAATCCATAACACACCCATACTGAACTTATTCCAAACCTAGTCTACACCTATATCAAACCCTATACTGCATTATACTGTAGGTATCCCACAACTGAACCACTACCTTGCAGCATTGCTGATACTATACCATACCTATACTATACACATACTGCATGCTGGTTAACTGGGACTGTCATTAAGTGCACCAATTGCTCTTAAAGGGCCCCAAGGATAGTTGGCAGAAGAACATCTCAAAGGACTGCCCCTCCTGTAATAATTTTTCAGCAAGCTCTCTTTGTTCCCCTGCCCCCTCCTCTACCATTCTCCTTTTCTTTTGAACAGTGCATACCCAGTCCGTCTAGGACTAGCATTGTCACCATAAATGCGCTCTGGCAGTATAGCTCCAGCACTTGGTAGATTAAACTTTACTAATGCTCACTGCTACACTTTTGCTTGTCTTGCTACTGTTTATGTTGATCTAGACGACAAATGTTATCTTATGCCTTGTCCTTACTGTTAATTAGAGTTGAGCGAACCCGAACTGTAAAGTTTGGGTCCGTACCAAACTTTTGGGTGTCCGGGACCTGGACCCGAACCCGGACTTTTCAAAAAAATCCGGGTTCGGGGTTCTGATAATTTTACTAAAAATTCTGCAAATTGCTGTAAAAAAGTCCTGGAAAGTCCTAGAGGTCTGCAAAAGGAAGGAAAATGGGGGTAAGGGTCTGACAAGTGCCCTACAAAGAAATGGGGACAGGGAAATAACTTGATGACAAATTCAAAGTGTGTGTCAAAAGTCTACTAACATCTTGTCACTATACCCAAGAGGGCCGATTAAATATGAAAAAAGTGTGTCAAACTTCTACTAAAATCTTGTCACTATACCGAAGAGGGCGATTAATTATGAAAAGTGTGTGTCAAACTTCTACCAGGTGTAGGTGGAGGTAAAAAATAAAAAAAAATACACTAAAAACAAATTTTTACGAAAATTCAATAAAGGGACAGGGGTAAAGAAACATCCCGTGAACAGTCTGGGAATGGGGGTAAAAGGAAGGAAAACGTCTGGAGATCCTGAAAGGTCCTGAAAAAATGTCGTTA
>BLSH010326260.1:468050-488924 GCA_018402905.1 Glandirana rugosa | reverse complement strand
TATTTTCCCTATCCCCATTTATTTGTAGGGCACTTGCCCTAGTTTGAAGATGATTTTAGAACAGTTATATGGCTTCTACCGTTCATTAATACTTTTCAGACACAGTTTGAAGATGATCCACATTCAACTCCATTTTTGCTTTTTTTATGTTTTTATTTTTTTAAAAATATTTAAAGTTATTTCCCTGTCCCCATTTTTTTGTAGGGTGCTTGCCCTACCCTTACCCCCATTTTACTTCCTTTTGCAGCCCTCTGGGGCTTTCCAGGACTTTCCTACAGCCATTTTTGTGCCTAAAAGTTCGGGTCCCCATTGATTTCAATGGGGTTCGTTGTCCGTGCGATCGTTCGGGTTCCGTCCGGACCCGGACCCGGACTTTGTCCCGAGGTTCGGACGGACCAGCAGAACCCGAACTTCCAGGTGTTCGCTCAACTCTACCTCTCATCCATTCCTTCTGTGTTTGGAAGTTACATCTGATTGTTGTAAGAGTATCAGTGATACCATCACTGAAATGTGCAGATCTTCTTCCCTTTTTGCCAAGTCTGGTTGGATCTTTCACATCTTGTGTTATATCTTTGTGAACAGTTTCTGAGAATTTTTTCAAAGCCCCATATCACAACTTTACTGAGCTCAAACCTGTCATCACCGCTGGAGCCATACTCATTTATTATTGATTTCAGGAGTCAGGGACTGTCCAAAACTTCACAGGCTTTATTGTTATTGCTGCAGGTGTTGTTATCATCACTTTAGTCTTTGTCGGTGTCAGACATGATCCATTTCCATCACATTTTTTGCTTTTCGCAGTAGAGAAATCAATTCTTCTTTATTTTCTGTTGTAAGTAATACATAATTATACACATGACTTCAATAAGTATAAAAATCTTATTTGTTTTGAATGTACCATTTGGAAGTTGTGCTCTGTGAGTTAGGTTTATCAATTCATCTTAAACAGTATTTTATACTATTTGGGTTTTTCATCCAATTGTTGCTTCTGAACTGGTGAAATGACAACTAAAGGAAGATCATAAACTCAGTACTACTGCCCCAGCTGCATCTACTCTACAGAGTATTTCAGAATTAAAGTGGACCTATTACTATCTTGTAAGTCCAAATTTATAAATTCCGGACATGTTATAATGTACAACAGTACAATTATTCATTAAAAACTCCATATGTTGTCATTAAAAAACATCCTTGCGTTCCAGTCAGTGACTTTGCCTAGGCTGAGATGATGCCATCCATCTGCTGCAGGCAGGAGGAAGCATTTCCTCAGTCTCCTCTCCCTCAGTGATCATACTGCAACATTGTAGCAAGTCACAAGGTAAGAGATTGCAGTGGGGGTTGATCTGTGTCAGACAATTGTGAACACAGCCAAGAACTGCACAGGTACCAGGATTTACATGATTGTGTCATCTATGAGCCAGCGTCTCAGTCCAGAAAGCAGATGGGGACCTTGGATGCCTGAACAAAGATGGTGCTGTCCTTCAGAAGAGAAAAGCAGAATAAGGCATTGTCAGGGGGAGGTCTATGAGAGATATACCTAAAAGTGTGTCCCTGGCACATATGGAGTGCCCCCATGCCTGGCACACATAGAGCATCCCCATCCCTGGCACACATGGAGTACCTTCACTCCTGTAGAACATGGAATGCCCTCATCCCTGACACAAATATTAAGCATTCCCATCCCTGGCCCACCTGAAGGACCCCTGTTCCTGGCATGCATGGAACACCCCTATTGATGGCACGCACAGAGAGCCACATCCCTGGCATACATGGAGTACCCCTTTTCCCAGCACACATTTGGCACCTCCAATGCTGGCACACATTGAGCATTCCCATCCCTGACACACAAAGAGCACCTTCATCTCTGGCACATGTCAAATGCCTCCATTTTCACACACATAGAGTACCTCCATCCCTCCATCTCTTCAGACTAATATCTACCAAATTGTCAGATATAGGTATATAAAAATTGGCCAGTGGCAGGACACTGGTGATTCTGCCAATAAAACATTTCCTGTTTTAGAATGCCAACACTCACTCACTGTCATGTATTTATGGAGGAGAAGCATTGCCATCCTAGGACAAACCTACAGAAGGGATAAATTGACCAGAGCAACTTCATGAGGCAAAACTGTTGTAATCAATATCTTGCAGGAAGCGCAAGAAGACAGAAATGTAAACCTTTAACCACTTCAGGCCCAGAAGGATTTCCTACTGTAGGACCAGAGCACTTTTTGCGATTCGGCACTGCGTCATTTTAACTGACAATTGCGCGGTCGTGTGACGTTGTACCCAAATAAAATTTGCATCCTTTTTTTCCCCACAAATAGAACTTTCTTTTGGTGGTATTTGATCACCTCTGTGTCATTTCTGATCACCGCTATAAACAAAAAAGAGCGACAATTTTGCAAAAAAAAAACTATATTTCTTACTTTTTGCTAAAATACATATCCAAAAAAAATATAAAAAGCTAATTTATTCATCGGTTTTTGCCGATTTATATTCTTCCCCATATTTTTGGTAAAAAAAATTTGCAATCAGCGTTTATTGATTGAAAAGTTGCCGCGTTTGCAAACCATGAGAATTCATTTCTGGTGTTTTTACATTTTTTTTTTTTTTTACTAGTAATGGCAGCGATCTGCGATTTTTATCGGGACTGTGATATTGCGGCGGACATGTCAGACATTTTTGACACTTTTTTGGGACCAATGACATTTGGGACCAATGACATTTATACAGTGATCAGAAATGTAAATATCCACTGAATACTGTATAAATGTCATTGGCAGTGAAGGGGTTAACGTTCAGGAGGCGATCTAGGGGTTAACTGTGTTCCCTAGGCGTGTTCTAACTGTGAGGGGGCTAGGCTACCATGGGCATAAGAGATCTAACAGATCCCAGTGACAGGGATCAGTAGACCTCTTAAATGCCCACTGACAGAGCGGGGAACAGCTGTGTTTACATCAGCGGTTCCCCGTTCTTCCTCTCTGTTAGGCAATCGCAGCTCGCTGGCGGAGATCGAGTCCGCCGAGCCGCAGCCACACCCCTACAGAGTGCGGCAGGCACAAGAGTGGACCACCAGCGGCGCGCTCTCGCCCGCTACAGCGCATGCACGAGCCGCTGTTTATAAATGGCGATTTGCGGGACAGCGCCACATTGAAGCAGTATATGTACTTGAGCCGGTCCGGAACCGGTTAAAGAATACCTGACCCAAAGAACAAAAATGCAATATGTTGAAGCCTGTCAGTTCTTAGCTAGATTTTTTTTCAGGCTTTTATTTTAGCCCTATTTTCACCTAGTGATCCTGATAGTACTACTGGTCCTGTCAAGACTACAGAACAACTCCCCCTCTCCTGGCTAATTCCTATCAAATTGTCAGATATTGTTGTGTAAAAACTGGCCAGTGGCAGGATAGTTTTTTTTTCATCTTGTGATCCTGATAATACATACATATGGAGAACCAGTGTCACCAGTGTCACCCTAGAGCAGTACGAAAGAACATCTCTCCTTCTCCTCTTCTGGCTAATTTCTATCAAATTGTCAGCTATTGGTGTGTAAAAACTGGCCAGTGGCAGGACAATTTTTTTCTTTATTTTCACTTGGTGATCATGACAGTAAATACTGTAAATATGGAGGAGCAGTGTCTCCCTAGAGCAGGACTACAGAATGCCTCCCCTCTCCTCTCCTGGCTAATTTCTATCAAATTGTCAGGTATAGGCCTATAAAATTTGGTCAGTGGCTGGACACTTTTTTTTCTTTATGGTTACCTGGTGATTCTGCCAATAAAACATTTCTATTTCTAGAATGACAACACTCATTCAATGTATTTATGGAGGAGAAGCATGGTCTCCCAAGGACAGGCCTACAGAACACCCCTCTCCTTTTCTTAATCACATATAGAGTAGAGGTTCCGTAGTCCTCAAAAATAAATAACAACAATGTAACTGGCAAAGAATGCAGCACAGGAATTTATTAGCTCGCATGGTTTCTGGCAGAATCAACAGGTATTTTTTTTTCAGTAATCAAATATAAAAAAACAGCTCCAATGGGATATTTAAAAGACCCAAAGGTAGCAAATAACAGAAGTTCATTGTCAAGGTTTACATACACTTTAATAAATCGTCTGTACAATGGCTGGATTTAGGATGTGAGAGACACGACGCTGTTATCAGGGCCAGTATCGCGCACTGTTATGACTGAGACGATTCTATTCGTCCGTCATTCTGATGCAGATTACACGTATAGACAGACAGCTGTGTAATATAAACTGATGTCCGCTCCCCGGAATGCTGCCACTGCCCTGATTAGGCTGCACCTTTTGTGCGCGCGCTCTGAATAGCGAGATCGGCTTTCGGGCCACAGTGAGACGCTATATCTTTCAATGAGATCATCTTAGGAGATTATACGTATTTACTCCATACAAACATCAAGGTTTCTTCTAGCCAGAAGCTTTACGTCTTTTCAGGTGATGCATATTGGGCAATTAAAAGGTTAAAGGGGAAGAGCTGGTTATATCACATTTCTTTGTACAGCAAAAGTATTCTAACTTGTGTTGTTATCTGCAGCCTTGGAGACCAACATGATCAGCTCTGCTCCCCTTGACCCACTCTGTACATTAGATGATCTAATGCAGGGGTGCCAAACTCAGTTTCATCACGGACTGCATTAGCATTATGGTTGCCCTCAATGGGCTGGTTATATCTTTAAAGTGGTAGTAAACCCTCCTATCATTTTCAGCCAAGGAAGCTGCCATCTTGGCCTCTGTTTAATCTACAACTGCCATAATGCTGCACATGTGATCAGCTATGACACCAGCCATTGGATGGTTTGACAGTATGGTTTAGAGCACAACTAATGGGAGTGTTACATTTCCGGCACATGACTGGTTTTTAACCTGTTAAATGCATGGGTTTACTACCGCTTTAAGATTATTTAAATGTATCTACTCTTTATCATATTAAATAATTGCCATTGCATTTGCATTCTACTATTACTGGACTTAAAACTTAAAGTGTTAGTTAACCCATCCGTTTAAAAAACAGTTACATTTCTGGCACGTGCCGGAAATGTAGCACTCCCATTGGTTGTGCTCTAAACCAAACTGTCAAACCATCCAATGGCTGGTGTCATAGCTGATCACATGTGCAGCATCATGGCAGTTGTAGATTAAACAGAGGCCAAGATGGCAGCTTCCTTGGCTGAAAATTATAAGAGGGTTTACTACCACTTTAAGCCCTGAAGGGAAGGTGCAGACCAGCATGGAAGCCCCTTACACTCCTGTAGCAGATGATGCAAGTCTGAAAAGGAGGGTCGCACATCGCTGGTATCGTCCACAAAAAACGCTACTGGAGACTGCTCAGACAGAAAATGGTTCTGCCATGGTGTTCCGTCTCAGCAGTCTCCAATACATTTTCTTGTGTATGATACCTGCGGTGTGCGACCCTCCTTTTCTACTGGCATAGAATTTTACGTTAAGAATCCCCCCGCATCATCAAAAGTCCCTTACCCTCCTTTACATCACAGTGCACCCTCCTTAGCTTCTGCTGTTGCTGGAAAGAAGGAGCACCAAAGGAGGGATGAAGTCAGCTGCAGGATTTTGCTCAATGCTGAGACCAGAAGAGCCACAGCTGCAAGAGAGGTGTGAGGGCCACGCCACGGCCTGCAAGCCTTGCGTTTGATACATGTGATCCAGTGCAATGAAAAGTTACTCCCACACAGGACCCTCATCTGTTACTGGTTTGGACAAGCATGCCTTTAAGTGCACAGTACATTATTAAAGAGACTGCAAAAATCTGATCTTTTGCTGGTTGGGGGATACTGAAGTAAAATGCTGAACTTCAGGCAAACACCCAAAATAATGAATATACAGTATTTATTATATACAATATATACAGTGGGGAAAATAAGTATTTGATCCCCTGCAGATTTTGTAAGTTTGCCTACTTACAGAGAAATGAAGGGTCGATCATTTTTATCAAAGTGTATTTTAAATGATAGAGACAGAATATCAACCAAAATCCAGAAAAACACATGATACAAATGTTATAAATGGAAATGCAGTTCAGTGAGTAGAATAAGTATTTGATTCTCAAGCAAAACACGACTTAGTGCTTGGTGGAGAAACCCTTGTTGGCAAGCACAGAGGTCAGACGTTTCTTGTAGTTGGTTACCAGGTTTCTCGGGAGGGATTTTGGTCCACTCTTCTTTACAGATCTTCTCTAAATGTATTGGTTGTCGCTTGGCAACTCAAAGTTTTAGCTCCCTCTACATATCTTCTATAGCAGGGATAAGCAATTAGCGGACCTCCAGCTGTGGCAAAACTACAAGTCCCATTTCTTCGGCTCTGAGTGCCATGCTTGTGGCTGTCAGAGTCTTGCTATGCCTCATGGGACTTGTAGTTCTGCAACATCTGGAGGTCCGCTAATTGCATATCCCTGTTCTATAGGATTAAAGTGTTTGTTAAGCCACTTGTATAAAAAGTTCCCATTCGCTCTGTATTATAAGAAGAAGTTGCCCTGTGTCTGTGTTATAACATATATATACTTCTCTGTATAGATAACACACCTTCTTACTAGGATCAATTGTCGTTTTTCAGCTTTTCTCTCTCAGCTCAGAGTTCCTGAGGGAGGGGCTGACGTCAGCTGGAGAGAGAGAGCCATGCTGTGTATTTCTGATATAACACTGACACAGGGAACTTATTCTTCTAATACAGAGGGATAGGAGCTTTTAGAGTTAATTAAGAGAGAAGAGAGGAGAAGCAATGAGGGGAAGAGGGAGGGGGGAGTTGAAGACAGGCACGCAGGAGATAGGAGAGCTGGGAGTAACATAGCCTGCATAGACCACGGGGCTCTCAAGATAAGCTATATACAGGGGGAGTCAGTACACGGGGGGAAGTCATGACCTGGCATTATCAAACAGGTATTTTAGGGAAAACAGAGGAATAATTTAAAAAGCAAAAGCACCATGCTGCTAATTGCACATTAAAGAGACAGGAGCAGCTTTTTTTTTGGGTTAACAAACGCTTTAATGTCTGGAGACTGGCTAGGCCACTCCATGACCTTAATGTGCCTCTTCTTGAGCCACTCCTTTGTTGCCTTGGTGGTATGTTTTGAGTCATTGTGGAAGACCCAGACACGACCCATCTTAGTGTTCTGGCTGAGGGAAGAAGGTTCTCATCCAAGATTTTACAATACTTGGCCCTGTCCATTGGCCCCTTAATGCGGCAAAATCGGCCTGTACCTTTAGCAGAGAAACAGCCCCAAAGCATAATGTTTCCACCTCCATGCTTGACTGTAGAGATGGTGTTCTTAGGGTCATAGTCAGCATTTTTCTTTCTCCAAACACGAGTCGAGTTAATGCCAAAGAGATCAATTTTGGTCTCATCTGACCACAGCACTTTGTACCAATCCTTCTCTGAATCATTTAGATGTTCATTGGCAAACTCCAGATGGGTCTGTACATGTGCCTTCTTGAGGAGGGGGACCTTGCGGGAGCTGAAGAATTTCAATCCATGGTGGCGTATTATTACCAATGTTTTTTTTTGGTGACTGAGGTCCCAACTGGCTGTAGTTCTGGGCTGATCCCTCACTTTTCTCATGATCATCCTTAGCCCATGATGCAAAAACTTGCATGGAGCTCCAGACCGAGGGCGATTGATGGTTATTTTGTATTTCTTCCATTTGCGAATAATCACTCCAATAGTTGTCTCCAGGGCTGCTGATAGAAATTGCGGGACCCTGTACAGACTATCTGACAGCCCCCCCCAAGAAAGTATTAAAGCTATATTTCGCTAAAAATACAATAAAACTATTAGCAGACACAAATACAACATAACTCACAGAATTCCTGCTAAATCTGAAAGTTAATAAATAAAAATGAAGGTGAGATGAAAAAAATATACATGCTCTGGGATCAGAGAGAGGGAGAGAAAAAAAACTCCAGTTCCCTTGGCAGAAAAAAAACCGCTCATATAGAACTTTTTTTTGTACAAATTTAGAAGAGGAGAACCATAAGGGTTTTTTTTTTTTGTCTCTAAACGTTGAGCTTAAAATATGCCTGTAATCGTCCTAATGTGTATGGACACATAGGATAACATTGAACTGCTTCTACAGGCAAAACACTAAACTCCTGTAGAAGCAACTTTTTTCTAAGTCAGTGTGCATGGAGCCTAATTTAGAGAGATACCAAACTCCAGTGCTGAGAGGAGGGGGGCCCACACAGGGAGGGGAATTGGTGAGGTGACTGTCTCTTTCTTAGCAGATAAAAGCTGGCAGCAGGGGGAGGGAAGGAGAGCAGCTTTCATCTGCTGGAGGAAAAGAGACACAATTGTCACCTGTCACTAATCCCCCCTGTATGCTCTGGGCCCCGTACACCAGGGCTAGTGATATCCCCCTATCAGTGGCCCTGGTTGTCTCCTTCTCACCAAGCTTCTTGCTGATGGTCTTGTAGACCATTCCAGCCTTGTGCAGGGCTACAATATTGTTCTTGATCTCTTTTGACAGTTCTTTGAGGTTTAAAAAGAAAAAAGAGATTCTGCGGACAGGTGTCTTTTATACACAAAACAAGCTGTCATTAGGAGCACCTTTTTAAACGGACAGGATTAATCTGTGTACCACATGAGCACATACTGTAGCCAGTCTGTGGGAGGCAGAATTATTGTTGGTTGGTAGGGGATCAAATACTTATTTTACTCAATGAGCTGCAACTCAATTTATGACATTTGTATCATGTGTTTTTCTGAATTTTTGGTTGATATTCTGTCTCTATCATTTAAAATACACCTATGACAAAAATTATAGACCCTTCATTTCTTTGTAAGTGGGCAAACTTACAAAATCTGCAGGGGATCAAATAATTATTTCCCCCACTGTACAATACATTGTCTCACAAAAGTGAGTACACCCCTTACATTTTTGTAATTTTTTTATTATATCTTTTCACAACACTGAAGAAATTACACTTTGCTTCAATGTAAAGTAGTGAATGTACAGCTTGTATAACAGTGTACATTTGCTGTCCCCTCAAAATAACTGTCAATATTTTATGTGGCCACCATTGTTTTCCAGCATTGCCTTAACCCTCTTGGGCATGGAGTTCACCAGAGATTCACAGGTTGCCACTGGAGTTCTCTTCCACTCCTCCATGACAAAATCATGGAGCTGGTGGATGTTCCACCTTCCATTTGAGGATGCCCCACAGATGCTCAGTAGAGTTTAGGTCTGGAGACATGGTTAGCCATCACCTTTACCCTCAGCTTCTTTAGCAAGGCAGTGGTCATCTTGGAGGTGTGTTTTGGGTCGTTGTCATGTTGGAATAGTGCCCTGTGGCCCAGTCTCTGAAAGGGAGAGGATCATGCTCTGCTTCAGTATGTCACAGTACATGTTGGCATTCATGGTTCCCTCAATGAACTGTAGCTCCCCAGTACCGACAGCTCTCATGCAACCGCAGACCATGACACTCCCACCACCGTGCTTGACTGTAGGCAAGACACACTTGTCTTTGTACTCCTCACCTGGTTGCTGCCACACACGCTTGACACCATATGAAAGCTTATCTTGGTCTCATCAGACCACAGGACATGATTCCAGTAATCAATATCCTTAGTCTGCTTGTCTTCATCAAACTGTTTGCAGACTTTCTTGTGCATCATCTTTAGAAGAGGCTTTCTTCTAGGAAGACAGCCATGCAGACCAATATGATGCAGTGTGCGGCGTATGGTCTGAGCTCTGACAGGCTGACCCCCCACCCCTTCAACCTCTGCAGCAATGCTGGCAGCTCTCATACGTCTATTTCCCAAAGACACCCTCTGGTTATGATGCTGAGCATGTGCATCCAACTTCTTTGGTTAACCATGGCGAGGCCTGTTCTAAGTGGAACCTCCTGTCCTATTAAACTGCTGTATGGTCTTGGCCACCGCCGTGCTGCAGCTCAGTTTCAGGGTCTTGGCAATCTTTGTATTGCCTAGGCCATCTTTATTTGGAGCAACAATTCTTTTTTTCAGATCCTCAGAGAGTTCTATGCCATGAGGTGCCATGTTGAACTTCCAGTGACCAGTATGAGAGAGTGAGAGCGATAACACCAAATTTAACACACCTGCTCCACATTCACACCTAAGACCTTGTAACACTAACAAGTCACATGACATGAAAATGGCTAATTGGGTCCAATTTTGGACATTTTCACTTAGGGATGTACTCACTTTTGTTGCCAGCAGTTTAGACATTAATGGCTGTGTGTTGAGTTATTTTGAGGGGAAAGCAAATTTACACTGTTATACAAGCTGTACACTCACTACTTTACATTGTAGTAAAGTGTCATTTTTTCAGTTGTCACATGAAAAGATAGTGAGATTTGTGAGATACTGTATATATTTACATACTATCTCTGCTGCGGTTCAGCAACACTTTACAGGTCTTGTCCCTCCCCTCAGTCTTTGACTGGACAGTGAAAGAAGAAGTGACAGACTGATGAGCACATCTTTCTGGGAATCCTTTGTCATGTATCAAATATTGCTCTAGGAATCCTTTATAGCAGCCTTCCTCAACCTTTTCAACACCGAGGAACCCTTGAAATAATTTTCCAGTCTCGGGGAACCCCTGCTAAAAATTAAAAATCTACAACTCATGATACATTAGTGTGATGGTCAATGGGAAGAATGCTCCTTACACTTGTGGTCACTGGGAAGTATTGCCCCCTTACAGATAGCTAAAAAGATCAATGGTATCTTTGGGAATTTATCTGAGAGGTAGAAATTGCCCATTGCTCAAGGAACCCCTAGCAACCTCTGGAGGAACCCTAGAGTTCCACGGAACCCTGGTTGAGAAACCCTGCTTTATAGTGTATTATATAGTGCTCTGGGAATCCTTTGCCATTATATTAAATTGTGCTCTGGAATTCCTTTGCCATGTTACATAGAAACATAGAAACATAGAAAAGTGACGGCAGAAAAAAGACTGAGTAGTCCATCGAGTCTGCCCCTTTTTATTTATTTATTTTTTTTTTATATATTTTTTTTTACATTAACCTTGTTGTCTGACTATAGATTTATGTTTATCCCAAGCACGTTTGAAGCCATTTACTGTTGACTGTCTCACAACCTCTGTTGGTAGTTTATTCCAATCATCAACCACCCTTTCAGTAAAATAATACTTTCTAAGATTAGTTTTGAACTTCCCCCCAGTTTGTTTGAGGCCATGTTCCTGTGTTCTTGATTTTGGTTTCATATTGAAAAGACTGCCCTCCTGAACCTTATTCACCCCCTTGATGTATTTAAAGGTTTCAATCATGTCTCCCCTCTCCCTTCTTTCCTCCAGACTGTACATATTAAGTTCCTGAAGTCGCTCTTGATATGTTTTATCCCCCAGACCTTTCACCATTTTTGTTACCCGTCTCTGAACTCGTTCTATCTTATCAGTATCTTTTTGTAAGTGAGGTCTCCAGAACTGGACACAGTATTCTAAGTGAGGTCTCACTAAAGATCTATATAGAGGAATCAGAACCTCCTTCCTCCTGCTGGTGATCCCTCTACTGATACATCCCAGAATTCTATTTGCTTTTCCCACTGCCTGGTTACACTGTTTGCTCATTTTTCAATCATCTGAAATAAGCACCCCCAAATCTTTTTCTTCTGTAGTGCTGGATAACACTGTACCCTCAATGCTGTACTCTCTAAGGGGATTCTTTTTCCCTAGATGCATTATTTTACATTTAGAAATATTGAACTGCAGTCTCCACTGCTTTGACCAATCTTCCAGCAATGCCAAATCATGTTCCATGTTACAGACCCCTCCAGGGATATCAACCCTACTACACACCTTTGTATCATAAGCAAAGAGACATACATTGCCCAGCAAACCTTTAGTTATATCACTTACATATAGGTTGAATAGAACAGGATCCAATACAGAGCCTTGTGGTACCCCACTAGTGACTGGTCTCTGTTCTGAGTGAACCCCATTTACAACCACACTCTGGGATCTATCCTTTAACCAACTGCATATCCACTGAACCACCCAAGGGTTAAGTCCCAACTTGTACAACTTTTGTATCAGACCATTATGTGGAACTGTATCAAATGTTGCGTATTAAAACATAAATCATCCATTTAAGGCAGAAATATGGGCAGGCTAGGCATTTTTTAAATATTTACATAAATAAGGTAGAATTCTCAGCTGGCCCAAAAAATAAATAGTGACAGCCCCAGTATACTGCTTATGCAGGATATACTACACAGTCCTACTGGCTTCCTCTCCACCTCTTATACACCCCGTCACTCTTGGTAGGTGTAGTGCCTGTCAAGCGTAAACCATTCAAGTGAATAGAGCTGCTCTGCAAAGGCCAGGCTACCTAGTGCAGGGGTAGGCAACCTGCGGCCCTCCAGCTGTTGTAGAACTACATTTCCCATGAGGCATTGCAAGGCTGACGGGTACAATTACTTCCAGAGGCATGATGGGACTTGTAGTTTTGCAAAAGCTGGAGGGCTGCAGGTTGCCTACCCCTGACCTAGTGTATAGCGAAAAAAGGGTTAAAGCAGACAGTGAGGAGGCGTCGTATTGTCTCATTATCACCTGCTTTACCCTTTGGACCCCACACTAGCATGCTGCAGCTGCGTGCATTGCCCATAGTTGCAGGGGGTTTGCAGAGTAGGACCCATGCACTTGAATGGGTCGCGATCACCCACCAAAAGCAACAGGGGTTTAATTCCTGCTGCAGCAAGTGTGCATCCTCAGCTGCTGCCTCTGCAGCTAAAGGGATAGGGGTGAATGTTTGTAATTTGGGCTCAATGCAAAAAGTAGGTGGTGTTTTGTGTGTCTTGAGTGTGGACAGGGACACAGGAGGGCCCCATGATCTCCTATTGCCCAGGGGCCCAATGGGTTGTCAGTCCGCCCCTGCCTATGCCTACATAATTTTACTAATACGTGTCCCTCGTTCTCATCTCAAAAAGTTGGGAGGTATGTAATCTAACCACAAAAAATGTACAATAGGTGCTATTGCATTGGGACGTGCGCCCCTAAGCTCAAACACACATTCCTGTGTACATATATACAGTATCTCACAAAAGTGAGTACACCCCTCACATTTTTGTAAATATTTTATTATATCTTTTCATGTGACAACACTTTTGTTGCCAGCAGTTTAGACATTAACCACTTCAATACCAAGCCTGTTTCTTGGGTTCGGTGTTTACCAGTTAAAAAAGTTTTTTTGCTATAAAATTACTTAGAACCCCCAAACATTATATATTTTTTTTCCTAAAACCCTAGAGAATAAAATGGCGGTCATTGAAAAAATTTATGTCACACCGTATTTGCGCAGCGGTCTTACAAGCGTGCTTTTTTTTGAATAAATTCAGTTTTTTTAGTTAAAAAATAAGAAAGCCAGTAAAGTTAGGCCAATTTTTTTCCATATTGTGAAAGATAATGTTATGCCGAGTAAAATGATACCCAACATGTCATGCTTCAAAATTGCGTCCGCTCGCGGAACGGCGTTAAACTTTGCAAATTAAAAATCTCCATTGGCGACATTTAAAAAATTCTACAGGTTAGCAGTTTTGCGTTACAGAGGAGGTCTAGAGCTATAATTGTTGCTCTCGCTCTAACGATCGCGGCGATACCTCACATGTGTGGTTTGAACACCGTATTCATATGTGGGCGGGACTTACATATGTATTCGATTCTGCGCGCGAGCTCGGCGGGACGGAGCGCTTTAAATTTTTTTTTTTTTAATTATTTATTTTGCTTTTTACTTTTTATTTTTACACTGTTCTTTTAAAAAAAAAAATTGATCACTTTTATTCCTATTACAAGAAATGTAAACATTCCTTGTAATAGAAAAAAGCATGACAGGTCCTCTTAAATATGAGATCCGGGGTCAAAAAGTCCTCAGATCTCATACTTACACTCAAATGCAAAAAAAAAAAAAAAAAAAAAAAAAATCTGAAAAAAATGACAGAAGAAAAAAAAAATCGGGCCCTTTAAGACCGTTGGGCAGACGTCATTTCTGACGTCATTTCCGCCGGCCGTGTTATGGAGCTCACAGACACTGGGGGGAGAGCATCGGATCATCTCCGGTGCTGCCGGCGGGTCCGGTAAGCTGCGGAGATGACCGGAAAGCGGCGGGAGCACCTCTCCCGCCGCTGATAAAAGTGATCTTGCGGCGAATCCACCACTAAGACCACTTTTATCTTGCAGGGAATCGCATGCTGAAAAAAACGGTATCTGAATGGTGCCTGCAGCCGCACCCACCATTCAGATATCACCACTCAAACCCAAGGACGTCATATGACGTCCGCCGGTACGGAAGTGGTTAATGGCTGTGTGTTGAGTTATTTTGAGGGGACAGCAAATTTACACTGTTATACAATCTGCACACTCACTACTTTACATTGCAGCAAAGTGTCATTTCTTCAGTGTTGTCACATGAAAAGATAGAATAAAATATTTACAAAAATGTGAGGGGTGTACTCACTTTTGTGAGATACTGTATATATATGCACATATACGTACACACACAAATACTCTAATACATGTTAAATTTTCTGTCCAATTTTCTTTTGATTTACCTTTAACTATGTAGTACAAGAGCCTGCCTAATTGGATATAATTGAAATTGTTGTTTAGTTTTGACCTCATATTATATAGTTTATGGTAAATCTAAAGCAAATTGGACAGAAAATGGAACATGTATGGCCAGCCTTATGTTATATTTTATAAATAAACGTAAACAAACAATTTAAAACGAACGGTGTGGACGTGTCAGTAGGACAGTGGACTTTGGGTAAATCTGCACTGTACAGTGTGATTAGGGTATGCCCAGGCACACCTGGCACACCCCCTACACACACCTATGAAAAGTAGACAGGAAGAGGGGAGAGAGCAGAGTGCTGTGACTTGAATGACTTTACTGCTTTTATTGTAATCTTTTAAACTGAATTGCTTAAAGTGCAACTAAAGGCTCCTGTATCACAGTCTAAACAAGACCCAATTCCAGTTACTGTTAATGTGATGCAAAACCTCATAAAGAAAATACAAAATCTTCTTCACCTTCTCTCATTGAGTCAAATCCTCCTCCATTCGTGTCTCTCACGCTCCCCCTCCTAGACACTGCAGCTCAGAAAGGGACAGTTTCAGCAGCACAATTAGTTCTGCCAATCAAAAGCAGTGGGTGAGACTAGGTGTGGCCAGGTGCTGATTGACAAGCTACAGATGTGTAAATCAGCAATGACATAGCTGACAGCCACGCCCTCTTCAACATCTTCTTATCCTACTGTCGTAGAAGAAGGCACCACCTACATGAACGTGGCAACTCTACTCTGAATTCAGGATCAGTGCAGCATTGTTACCACCCCATCACAGGAAGCTGTGTTAGGTTGACTACTGGCAGGACCAATGGGTATTTGTTGGACTTTTTAAGGGAACTAACAGAAAACTGTAATTGCAAATGGAATTATAATTAAGCACATGCTTTTGTAGTGCTGCCCCCTTGAGGGTCGCATGATAAGTCAATTCCCCCCTGGTTTCTCCTTTAAATAGGACACAGTAAAGGAAGCACACAAAGTTGAGAAAATCAATGGTATTTACTGAAATTATTTTATTTAAGAGGATTTCTGACTTGACAATATATACAGAATCAACTTCCAAAGGTGATAATGAGAACACCAATGAATAACTTGATATATTACTTATACTCTAAAGGTTCAATATAAAAACACTTATACAGATTTATCTGCTGTGTACCTACTGAATGTCAAACCACTCTCTACTGTTCACTCCCTTGACAGCCGCAATGGTGAAAAAACACATGTAGCTGGTAAATAACATATAACCAGGTATAGACCAGTGTACTGTAAATAAACAGGTATAAATCGATTGACTGTAGATAAACAGGTATATCACAGGTGACTGTAGATAAACATGTATATCAATGGACCACAAATACCAATAAATTCAATCTGCTCTAATGGTGAGAGTTCTTAGGTGAATTCAGTCTGCCAATATTCAAGTAAGTACCAGAGGCCTACTAAGTGGGGGAAAAAACAGATGAAAAGCTGTGGTAACTTAGTGTTCCTTGATTAAGTTAAGATGATCTTCAGCCGGATCTTTAGTGTAAATGGTATTAAAGCAACTGCAGTTGCAACAAACAGGTTTCCAGGAAGTGCACTGAATTGGTATGTAACACTTTTACTGTAGCAATACAAAAGAAGCTTCACAGTGATCACTGACTTTTATGGCGCGCCTAAAGAAAACAGCAATCCATTAAAGGGGCTTAAATGATTGTGTTTCAACTTTCCTTCTCTGTGTTAAGACCTAGGCCTTGGCTACAATAAGTATGTGGAATCAGACTATGCGTGCATAGTAACTGCAATGATGGGCTTCAGCCCACTCACCCCGAAGGATCAATGGATGTAGGTGATAAATCTGCTGCTGTGGATGATGATGATGACAAGGATGGAGATGATGAAGATGTTCACTCCAGCCCTCTGGCTCCTGGAATCAGCTACCACCGCCTCTCTCTGTGGTTCTCCCGGATGGATTGTTTAAGCTGGACGCAGGTCTCAGAAACAGGCTCCGCTTGGTGCAGGGCAGGTCTTGCAGGTTGCTCATTGAAGCGCTACTGAATTGCTAAGTCTGTAGGAGTAGGCCGCAACTCAGCCACCATGACACACAGGGTCTTGCTCGATCAATCGCAGCTGCCCAGAGAGAGCACGCTAGGCCGCACCTCTGCTTAAATAATCTCTCCCATGAGGCACTTCTTCTCCCAGGAACCTTTCTCTGCTGCACAGTCAGATGGGAAATGCAGTTCTCCTGCAGCACAGCCAGAGAGCAAATCCTCAACGGCAAGCTACAACCCCAAGAGTGCATTTCTCTTAACACTGTTAACCACTTGGCGACCGCCAACCGCAGGTTGACGGCGACAAGGTGGTTCGTTATCGCAAATCGCTGTGATACGACGGCGGCTGCGATAACGCGCACTGTGGGTGCGCCCGCGCGCTCACTGTGTTTGGGGAGGGCCAGGGAGCGGGTGCGGCGGCTTCGATTGCCGCCGGCTACCCGCGATGGCCCCCCCCGGAGTGAAGGAACGGAGGTCCGTGTATGTAAACACGGACCTCCGTTCTGTGAAGGGGGAAGGGCTGTGATCACAGCCTTCCTGTACATGGAGGCTGTGACCACTTCCCTTCCCCAGCTAGGGCAGTCCCCCCACAGTTAGAACACGCCCAGGGAACATAGTTAACCCTTAGAGCGCCCCCTGCAGGTTAACCCCTTCACTGCCAATGGCATTTACACAGTAATCAGTGCATTTTTATAGCACTGATCGCTGTATAAATGCCAATGGTCCCAAAAAAGTGTCAAAATGTTCCGCCATGTCCGCTGAAATATCGCAGTACCGCTAAAAATCGCAGATCGCCGCCATTACTAGTAAAAAATAAAAAAAAATAAAAAACCCAGAAATGAATTCTCACCATCTGTAAACGCGACCACTTTTGCGCAAACCAATCAATAAACGCCGATTGCAATTTTTTTATCGCAAATATGAGGAAGAATATAAATTGGCCAAAAACGGTGAAAAAAATGTTTTTTTATATTTTTTTTTTGGATTTGTATTTTAGCAAAAAGTAAGAAATTTGGGGTTTTTTGCAAAATTGTTGCTCTTCTTTTGTTTATAGCGGCGATCAGAAATGACGCAGAGGGGATCAAATACCAGCAAAAGAGAGCTCTGTTTGTGGGAAAAAAAGGACGCAAATTTTGTTTGGGTACAACGTCGCACGACCGCGCAATTGTCAGTTAAAGCAACGCAGCGCCGAATCGCAAAAAGGACTCCGGTCCTAAAGCTGGAAATCCTTCCGAGGCTGAAGTGGTTAAAGTCACAAAATAATAAACTGGCACTAGGGGGAAACAGCTGCATTGTACCTGAAAGAAGGAACGTCTTTATTGCCAGGAGTATGATACCTAGCTCCTGGCTACACTTTTATTGGCAGACCATTGTTCTTCTTTAACAGTGGCTACAGCTACAGACATTAGTGAGGACTTATTTTAACCACTTCCTGACCGTGTTATAGCCAAATGATGGCTACAGCTCAGTCGGCCAGTTCTGGGAGGGCATCATCTGACGTGGGGAGCCTGGTAACTGGCTTCTGTGAAAGGGACATCTACACTGATAATCAGGACACTGATTATCAGTGTCCTGATTATTAGTGCTGCCTATCAGTGGCCATCGGTGCTGCCAATCAGGAGCCATCAGTGCTGCCAATCAGGGGCCATCAGTGCTGCCAATCAGTGCCCATCAGTGCCTTCTCATTAGTGTCACCTATCAGTGCCGCCTATCAGTGCCCATCAGTGCCGCCTATATATCAGCACTAATCAGTGCTACCTATATATCAGTGTCACCGATAGTGCCACCTATCAGTGCCCATCAGTGTCACCTATTAGTGCCCATCAGTGCCGCCTATTAGTGCAGCCTCATCAGTGCCTCTTCATCAGTACCCACTGGTGCTGCCTCATCAGTACCCATCAGTGCATCCTATCAGTGCCCACCAGTGCCACCTAATCAGTGCCCATCAGTGAAGCCTATCTGTGTCCATCAGTGCAGCCTCATCAGGGAAGAAAATAATGCCCTGTTTGCAAAACAAACTATGAAAAACTTTTTTTTTTCAAATTTGTTTTTTTTTTTTTTTGTTTATTTAGTAAAAATAGAAAACACAGTGACTAAATACCACCAAAAGAAAGTTTTATTTGTGTGCAAAAAATTATACTAATTTCCTACGGGTACAGTGTTGTATGACCACGCAATTGTCATTCAAAGTGTGGCAGCGTTGAAAGCTGAAAATTGGCCTGGGCAGGAAGGGGGTGAAAGTGCCCTGTAGGCAAGTAGTTAAAGCGTATTGACTGCTTGTTAAGAATTATGTAAATATTTGAACATTTCTACACTAAAAGCCTATGGACTTATTTGGATCAAATTGAGCCCAAACCACAATCGTTCCCCTTTAAGTGCATACATTCATGCATGAAACCAGTGGACAATATTTACAATGTGAATACTCATTATGTAAATGTATTGCTGAGCTACAGACAGCTCCTGAGCATTGCCAGGTCATGGAGAATGTCTTCAGTGTCAGACTGAACACTGCTCCTCTATTGGCAGCTGACACTATCTCTGGATCACTACTATTTAGTCTCTAGACTATAAAAGGGAAGATACCTGTAGGGTACAATCAGATGGTTCACTCTGGGAGAAAAAATAGTTATATGCAGACATATAAGACTGACAAGTCATGATTGCCCAAATTGCCAAACCTTGAATATAGCAGGTAAGCGCAAGTTACTTTTTATCTTATAGAAAAAAAACTACACAATTAGTATCAAATTATTTTACTATATATATATATATATATATACACTATAGTAAATATAATATATATATATATATATATATATATATATATATAGTAAATTATAGCAGGCAAGCAAAAGTTGCTTTTTATCTTTAAAAAAAAAAAACAACAAAAAAATCCTACACAATTAGTATCAAATTATTTATATAAGGAAAACTAATATAATGGCATTGTATTTATGAAAGATTTGTTTACAAAAATGTAGCATGCAGGACTTTTCTTCAATGCTGCATAACATTTTCTTGTCAACTTATTTTGCTTAGAAAATATAGAATACTGGATTCAAATTGAATGATCTCTAATATATGTAAGAAAGGATATTTAAAAAAAAAATGATTAACTTATTTAATGTAGATATTTATTTATTTTTCAATAAATTGTAACATTTGTATGCTTAGTTGTATGTAATGAATACACGAGTAATGAATAAATAATTTATATTTAAATAAGTAAATATAAATGATACATATTTTGGCAACTGCATGTGTTTTTAAAGATGATTTATAATATCCAATATGAATGTATGCTTATATATTTGTGATTTTGAAGATCAATATTTCACACAGAAATAATTAAGCACTTTTTTTTGTTCTTTATTGGCCTGTCTTCCAGGGACAGATCATGGAAGCAATGAAGGTGACAATCCTGGATCTCTGAGACATTGGGCTTTTTTAGATACTGGGTGGTGATTGCTTTGCTGAAAGATTTTTATGTTTTAGTTTGCTTTGAAGAAATGGTGCTTTTTACCCTCATTGTGATCATTGTTTTTATAACAAGCTCTGCAGGAAAGTGTGTCCCCAATAAACAAGGTGAGGAAAAGAGACGAAAATACATTTTATTCTTGTGTGCATGATTTATAACTATTGAGTATTTCCACAGTTTTGCAACTGATGCAACAGATTAAAATGCGGAAACATTTTTTTAAAAAATGGCAAATCACTTTTTGGATGAAGCAAAAATGTTGCTCAGATTAAAATATATATATATATGCACTATATTGTCAAAAGTATTGGGACACCTGCCTTTACACGCACATGAAGTTTAATGGCATCCCAATCTTAGTCTGTAGGGTTCAATATTGAGTTGGCCCACCCTTTGCAGATATAACAGCTTCAACTCTTCTGGGAAGGCTGTCCACAAGGTTTAGGAGTGTCTATGGGAATATTTGTTCGACAATATAGACGTTTCCCACCCGGTTGAGTTATAACTTGGGATGTCTGATTCTAACCCTACGGTAATTTGAAGTACACGCACATTTCCGTCCACAGGGTTATGAAAACTGTTATATCACGTATATATATATATAAAATTAGACTCGTTGTAAAAACGAAGTAGGTTTTTCACTAAACGGTAAAAAATTTTTTTACAAAGGCGTAAAATTAGACAACGTAGTCAACGTTTTGACACCTTTATGAGTTATCAATATTTAGTACGTGTGTTCTTATTTTACATAAAAGCAGAGAAAAGGAGTGGAACAAATAACCCCT
>BLSH010326260.1:421017-451599 GCA_018402905.1 Glandirana rugosa | reverse complement strand
GGGGGCATAATTTCAAGGTCATCCATGCTCTGCCCCTTTTTGACAATGTCATAATTACATTATCATGGTCAGAGACTGCAGACGTAGTACAGGAGATGGTCAGAGACTGCAGACGTGACACAGGAGATGGTCAGAGACCGCAGACGTGACACAGGAGACAGTCAGAGACTGCGGACATGATACAGGAGATGGTCAGAAACTGCAGACATGGTATAGGAGACAGTCAGAGACTGCAGACATGGTACAGGAGACGGTCAGAGACTGCGGACATAGTACAGGATACGGTCAGAGACTGCGGACATAGTACAGGAGATGGTCAGAGACTGCAGACATAGTACAGGATATGGTCAGAGACTGCGGACATGGAACAGGAGACAGTCAGAGACTGCATACATAGCAAAGGAGACAGTCAGAGACTGCAGACATAGCACAGGAGACAGTCAGAGACTGTAGACATGGAACAGGAAATGGTCAGAGACTGCATACATGGCCCAAGAGACTGTCAGAAACTGCATACATGGCTCAAGAGGATAAGGACCTAGTGGGGAACCCCTGATCTGATCGCTGATTCCGGGGGGGGTGCAATTGCCCCCCCTTGCCCCTACCTGCGGACGCCCATGGTTGTATATAAAATGCACTTTTTATCTTTCAAAAAGTGTTTCCCAGTGCTAAACCTTTCATCCAAATTCTAAATTGCTGCATTTGTAAATGTTAAAAGCCAATATAAAGGAATAGTAGTGGTAAAAAAGTACTTGTGGGTTTAACCAACCATTTTTTGTGAACAATTCTCCATTAAGGGGGTGTGGCAGGGGGTGTGTCCTATGCCCACATACTTTTGCTAATAGGTGTCCCTTATTCCCATCTCAGAAAGTTAGGAGGTATGGATGTCTGCAGTGTAGGATCATCTAGGGCACTGCTGCCTCTGACTGCTAGTTTCACCAGATTGGGAGAGAGATTTGGTGATGTCATCTACAGTTCTGCTCAGTTGTTGGAGGCTTTAACATGGGGAAGACCTGCCTCTACAAAGACAGCCGCCTCTACAAAGACACAGTGCATTGTATGTAGGGAGTCCGCAGACAATACCGGGGAATGCTCATTTGTTCTCTGCCTGACTTTCTTTTTATGGCAGCTCTCAGCCCGGTTTCACACTATTGCAGTGCAGGACACTGCATGTAATTCACGCAGGAACCGCAGCACATTCCTGTACATATTACATGCGGTGTCTCTGGGGTGCTATTTGAGCCATGGATTTATATGGCTCAAATCGTACCGCATTTGCACCAAAGTCATGCAGGACCCTTTTTTTTGTCCCCAACAATATCGGATCTGATTCTGCAAATAGCACTGCGTTTTGCAAACCGATTGCATGGTGGTGTTAACACACAGCCTGCAATCGGTTCGCATGAACAGGTTGAGAAATTGATGCTTTGTGGAATCCGGTCAGGGTCAGGGTTCATTTGGTTGCTGTGCTACTTTAGAGCACCAGGGTCAGGATTTATGAACCAAGTGGCATTGTGATAAAAATTCTGTCTCATAATTTGTCTAATTCCTCTGGTTTATCATTGCCTTGCTATGCAATACATGCTCCCTTCAATCTGTGATACACAGATTCAATATACACTGGAATAAGGGTCAAATATGTGCATTGATAAGGACTCCAAGCAAGTTAATATCTTTAACCATCTGACCTCCGGAAGATTTACCCCCCCCCCCCTTCATTGTCAGGCCATTTTTTTGCAACAAAGCACTGCGTTACTTTAACTGACAATTGTGCGGTCGTGCAACGCTGTACGCCAATAAAATTTATGTAATTTTTTCCCACAAATAGAGCTTTCTTTTGGTGGTATTTGATCACTTCTACGGTTTTTATTTTTTGCACTATAAACAAAAAAAGACGGACAATTTTGAAAAAAAAACAATATTTTTTACTTTCTTGGGAAAGAGGAATGGTATGGGATGTCCTGCTAGCAAACCAATTTGAGAAAACATGGACTATTTTGGCACCCAGGGACCACACAAATATGTATAAAAATATAACCATTTATTTAGAACAACATGTACAAACACAACATATAAATGCCAGAACAATTATGTTATAAAAGCAATAATTTACAGCCCCTACAGAGAATTCAAAGCGCTGTCTGTGGCTCTCTAGTGGATTCAGAGGCCTTTGTGGTATCAAGCTCAACTTGTTCTTGTATTCTCGACTTGTTTCGTGGAGAATTCCGCTTCTTCAGGAGAAATGACGTACAGAACATCTAGAGAGTTTGGATACTGTATATATAACACAAGAGAGGCCTCTGAATCCACTAGAGAGCCACAGACAGCACTTCGAATTCTCTGTAGAAAGTAGTAAATTATTGCTTTTATAACATAATTGTTCTGGCATTTATATGTTGTGTTTGTACATGTTGTTCTAAATAAATGGTTATATTTTTATACATATTTGTGTGTTCCCTGGGTGCCGAAATAGTAGAGACATCCAATACCATTCCTCTTTCCCAATTAAATATTTAGGATCATGGCACCCCCAATACCCAGTTAACCTTACCTTAAGGCTCTTTCAATTTCATTTTTTACTTTCTGCTATAAAACACATTCAATAAAGAAATGTAAAAAATCTAATTTCTTCATCAATTTAGGCCAATGTGTATTCTGCTACATATTTTTGGTAAAAAAACCCCCAATAAGCGTATATTGATTGGTTTTTACAAATATTATAGCGTCTACAAACTATGGAATATTATTATTTAAAATTATTTATTTATTTTCTACTAGTAATGGCAGCAGTGAGAGACCTATAGCGGGAATGCAATATTGCGGCAGACAAATCGGACACTAACTGACACTTTTAACACTTTTTGGGTACCAGTGACATTATTACAGTGATTAGTGATAAAAATATGCATCACTGTACTAATGGCACTGGCAGGGAAGGGGATAACACCAGGGGCGCTTAAAGGGTTAAATGTGCCTAGGCTGTGCTTACTCACTGTGGGGGAGGTGCTTTGACTAGGGGAAGGCAAAGATCCATGTTCCTGCTTTGCAGAAACACAGGATCAATACCTTGTTTATATAGGCAGATTGTCGCTCTGCCTGTCTCCTGTGTAATAGGCGGGTGCGGGCGGACATTGAGTCCGGGATACCCGCCGCTGGGATCCTGCTGTGTATAATCACAGCGGGGGTGGGTCGCCGGTGGCACGCACCCCAGCCCTGGAAGTGTCAGATCACGCACTAGGTATGTGATTTGTGGTGCAGAGCGCCCCCCTGCTGTAGTATATGTAAGGTGAGCGGTTTGCAAGTGGTTAATAATGAAAAGTAACTTGGGGTACTTTCAGTGGGAATCCACCCAGATCCTAACCAGCATGTGCATCCAAAATCACCCTTATGTCAAATAATTCTATTAGGAAAACCTAAATGTTTCCTTATTTTGCAACACATCATTTATGTAACAGTTACATAAATCAGGATACACAATGAACATTTACATACTTCAGTTTATTACAATTTTGCTAAATAAAGATATACAGTATAATTGCTACGCAAGGGCCCATTTGGACCTACAAATGAAAAACAATGGCAATAGCATCCTTGTTCATTATATGGGGTGAGCAGAGTCTTACTAGATAGGAAAACAGCCCACAGCATGACTGTTTGCTTTGTGTGTAAGCAGTGATCTCTTTGCTGCAGTCTAACATGCCCTCCCCGGGAGTCAAACCTAGAGTCCTCTGCTCAGCAGGAAACATAAGCTCTTCTGAGGAGAGGGCCCGAGCTTTACCTTACTGGCAGCAGAGATACCTCTGCTTACACACAGAGCAAAGTGCTCCAGCTCCATGATCAACATGTGCAAAATACATAAGTGGTTCATATAGAGATCTTGGTGTTGAATTGTTCACTTTAAGATCATCACAAAGGACAAGGGGGCACTCTTTAAGTCTAGAGGAAACAAAGATTTCATCACCAAATACGGAAAGGTTTCTTCACAGTTAGAGCTGTGAAAATGTGGAATAAACTCCGTCCAGAGGTGGTTCTGGCCAGCACAGTAGATTGCTTTAAAAAGGCCAGGATTTTTTCCTTAATGTACATAACATAACTGGCTACTAACATTTTTAGGTAAAGTTGATCCAGGGAAAATCTGTTTGCCTCTCAGGGGATCAGGAAGGAATTTTTCCCCCGCTATAGCAAATTGGATCATTCTTTACTGGGGTTTTTTGCCTTCCTCTGAAACAACTGTGGGTGAAGGTTTGTATAAGGGATTGTATGGTTATATATCATTTTTCTTTTTTTGGGTGAACTAGATGGACTTGTGTCTTTTTTCAACCTGACTAACTAAGTCAGTGTTCCCCAACTCCAGTCCTCAAGGCCCACCAACAGGTCATGTTTTCAGGATTTCCCTCAGATGAATCGGCTGTGGTAATTAATAAGGCAGTGAAACTGATCAAATCACCTGTGCAAAATAATGGAAATCCTGAAAACATGACCTGTTGGTGGGCCTTGAGGGCTGGAGTTGAGGAACTCTGAACTAAGTAACTATGTAACTCTGCTGAATGAGGGTGGGGAATAGACTTCTTAGTATGGCTGTGAGCTGCTTTACTATTTAAATCAGGGGTCTCCAAACTTTACGTTACAAAGGGCCAGTCTTTACTGTCCTTTAGACTTTAGGGGGAGGCGGGTGGGCAGTGGGAGTAGAAAATTTCCTGGTGTAGAGTTGAGTAAACAGTGCCCTATATTTGGACTTATTGGAAGGAATAGTACCCCATCATTGGTGTCAATGGGAGCAATAGTGCCCATCATTGGTGTCAGTGGGAGCAATAGTGCCCATCATTGGTGTCAGTGGGAGGAATAATGCCCCATCATTGGTATCAGTGTGAGGAATAGTGCCCCATCATTGGTGTCAGTGGGAGGAATAGTGCCCCATCCTTGGTATCAGGGGGAGGAATAGTGCCCCACCATAGGTGTTAGTGGGAGTAATAGTGCCCCATCATTGGTGTCAGTGGGAGGAATAGTGCCCCATCATCTGTGTCAGTGGGAGGAATAGTGCCCCATCATTGGTATTAGTGGGAGGAATAGTGCCCCATCATTGGTGTCAGTGGGAGGAATAGTGCCCCATCATTGGTATCAGTGGGAGGAATAATGCCCCATCATTGGTATCAGTGTGAGGAATAGTGCCCCATCATTGGTGTCAGTGGGAGGAATATTGCCCCATCATTGGTATCAGGGGGAGGAATAGTGCCCCATCATAGGTGTTAGTGGGAGTAATAGTGCCCCATCATTGGTGTCAGTGGGAGGAATAGTGCCCCATCATCTGTGTCAGTGGGAGGAATAGTGCCCCATCATTGGTATTAGTGGGAGGAATAGTGCCCCATCATTGGTGTCAGTGGGAGGAATAGTGCCCCATCATTGGTGTCAGTGGGAGGAATAGTACCCCATCATTGGTGTCAGTAGGAGGAATAGTACCCCATCATAGGTGTCAGTGAGAGGAATAGCACCCCATCACTGGTATTAGTAATAGGAATAGTGCCCCATCATTCGTGTCAGTGGGAGGAATACTATCTCATCATTGGTATCAGTGGGAGGAATAGTGCCTCATCATTGGTCTCAGTGGGAGGAATAGTGTCCCGTCATTGGTGTCAGTGGGAGGAATAGTGCCCCATCATTGGTATCAGTGGGAGGAATAGTGCCCCATCAATGGTATCAGTGGGAGGAATAGTGCCCCATCATTGGTATCAGTGGGAGGAATAGTGCCCCATCATTGATGTCAGTGGGAGTTGGTTTCAGTGGGAGGAATAGTGCCCCATCATTGGTGTCAGTGGGTAGGAATAGCGCCATGTCATTGGTGTCAGTGGGAGGAATAGTGCCCCATCATTGGTGTCAGTGGGAGGAATAGTGCCCCATTATTGGTATCGGTGGAAGGAATAGGAGGAATAGTGCCCCATCATTGGTGTCAGTGGGAGGAATAGTGCCCCATTATCTGTGTCAGTGGGAGGAATAGTGCCCCCATCATTGGTATTAATGGGAGGAATAGTGCCCTATCATTGGTGTCAGTGGGAGGAATAGTACCCCATCATTAGGGCCCGGAAGGAGGAATAGTGCCCCATCATAGGTGTCAGTGGAAGGAATAGTACCCCATCATAGGTGTTAGTAGGAGGAATTGTGCCCCATTATTGGTGTCAGCGGGAGGAATAAAGCCCCATCATTGGTGTCAGTGGGAGGGACTGTGCCCATCATTGGTGTCAGTGGGAGGAATAGTACCCCATCTTTGGTGTCAGTAGGAGGAATAGCGCCCCATCATAGGTGTCAGTGGGAGGAATAATACCCCATCATTGGTGTTAGTGGGAGGAATAGTGCTCCATCATTGGTGTCAGTGAGAGGAATAGCACCCCATCACTGGTGCTAGTAGGAGGAGTTGTGCCCCATTATTGGTGTCAGCGGGAGGAATAATGCCCATCATTGGTGTCAGTGGGAGGGACAGTGCCCATCATTAGTGTCAGTGGGAGGAATAGTACCCCATCTTTGGTGTCAGTAGGAGGAATAGCGCCCCATCATAGGTGTCAGTGGGAGGAATAATACCCCATCATTGGTGTTAGTGGGAGGAATAGTGCTCCATCATTGGTGTCAGTGAGAGGAATAGCACCCCATCACTGGTGCTAGTAGGAGGAGTTGTGCCCCATTATTGGTGTCAGCGGGAGGAATAATGCCCATCATTGGTGTCAGTGGGAGGGACAGTGCCCATCATTAGTGTCAGTGGGAGGAATAGTACCCCATCTTTGGTGTCAGTAGGAGGAATAGCGCCCCATCATAGGTGTCAGTGGGAGGAATAATACCCCATCATTGGTGTTAGTGGGAGGAATAGTGCCCCATCATTGGTGTCAGTGGGAGGAATAGTGTCCCATCATTGGTGTCAGTGGGAGGAATAGTGCTCCATTATTGATGTCAGTGGGAGGAATAGCGCCCCATTATAAGTTTTAATGGGAGGAATATCAACCCATCACTGGTGTCAGTAGGAGGAATAGTGCCCTATCACAAGTGTTAGTGGGAGCAATAGCACCCCATCACTGGTATTAGTAGGATGAATAGTGCCCCATCATAGTTGTCAGTGGGAGGAATAGTGCCCCATCACTGGTGTCAGTGGGAGGAATAGTGCCCCATCACTGGTGTCAGTGGGAGGAATAGTACCCCATCATTGGTGTCAGTAGGAGGAATAGTGCCCCATCACAGGTGTTAGTTGGAGGATTACTGCCCCATGGTTGGTGTCAGGAAGAAATATGTCCCATCATAGATGTTAGTGGGAGGATTACTGCCCCATCGTTGGTGTCAGTGGGAGGAATAGTACGCCATCACTGGTGGCAGTGGGAGGAATAGTGCTCCATCATTGGAGTCAGTGGGAGGAATAGTGCCTCGTCATTGGTGTCAGTGGGAGGAATAGTGCTTCATCATTGGTGTCAGTGGGAGGAATAGTGCCTTGTCATTGGTGTCAGTGGGAAGAATAGTGCCCCATTGTTGGTGTCAGTGGAAGGAATATTGCACCATTTTTGGTGTCAGCAGTAGGAATTATGCCCCATTGTTGGTGTTAATGGATGGAATAGGGCCCCAAGGCCCGGATGGAGGAAAGCAAAAGGCCACATCTGGCCCCTGGGCCGCAGTTGGAGACCTCTGCTCTAAATTAATTATATGTCTCTGCTCACTTACATGTCTAATGAACAAGGAAGCTATAGCCAATAGATTTTATATTCACATGAATTCAATTGGATCTTAATGCTATTACCTTTACCTGTCGATGGACAGTTATATACTGTATAGAGTTACAAAGTTAAAAATGCCTGCACATTCGTTATAAAACAGGTGGTATTCCCAGCAATGTTCTTAGGTTAATTGTGGAACTGTGAGTTCCATTTAGGTTGAGATACTTGCAAAGGAACGCTGAAAGTCTCAAGGGGGTGCCAGGGGTTCAATGTTTCTTTACCACTATGGCTGATGTATGAAATGTACTGGCATTATCTGTCTCAGTATCTACAGAACAGAAGCTGGTGAAGGTCTTCAATAGTGCTTGCTTAAAACCATTGTTGTGTTTTTAAATGAACCAGAGGGGAATATTTTCCTTTCCTCTCTGGAGTTTCAAGTTAAATAAATACTATGTAGCTTATGCAGTCTAATGAGAAAACTGTGGACCAGGGGTCTCCAAACTATGGCTTGTGGGGCAAATCTGGCCAACATTATTATTTTATCTGGCCCTATAATGTAAGGCAGGACTCTGATGGTGACCCTGACATTAAAGACTTTGATCGGAATGCTGGTGTAAGGTGGAACTCTGATGGGGACTCTACCGTAAGTGCGGCTTTTGATGGGGACCTATGCTGTAGACCTACAGTAGATGTTTTGAATATAATGACTAGATTGCCCTTAAACATTTTTATTGATCTTTATTACTTTAGTAATCCTGCACCACCTGCTGCTCACTGTGGGGATCTGTAGAATCCTGTCCTAATCCTGGACACCTCAACGTGGCATTTTCACACCTGCAAACAAGATGGACCCATATTCACAAGTGTGGCCTCAGGAACATGGCTGCCCAGCTGCATAGCAGAATGCATGAATCTGTGACAATTGCCCAACCTTTACAAAGTCTGGGAGTGGGCAAAATTCTAGACTATATATTAGCTAAATTAACTACGGGGCTGGAGTCTGAATTCCTGGATGTGTGCTAAACTATTTTAATACATGCTTCAGAATGGTGCATTAAACCTGTAAATAAAAGTGTTTTTTTTTCCAGTTTTGTGATGCTTGGGTATATTTTTGGATAAAGAAAAAACTGGTTATGGCCCTGCCAGCACATCTATTTCATATCATAATGTTATTCTTCTATATAACTACATGTCTCATGACCCTACTGCAAAATTTCCTTGGCTCCCTCTTTCAGTGACCTCCTGCCATTATACCATGTGCTTTGCATTGGAGGCCAGTACCTATGCCACCCCCAGTAGTAGCATGTCATATATATATATATATATATATATATATATATATATATATATATATATATATATATATTAATGACCAGTGGCCTTTTGCGCTCCTAATATTATTGTTCTTTATGAAACACTTGCCAGTGGGGGCATTCCCTAATGGTTTGCTTTACCGGCCCATGTGTTTCAGAAAATTTACTGGGCGTTTGGTATTCCACCCTAAGGTTGCTTCAGAGGAGATTAATAGTCCACCTGAAGGTGGCTTTGGAGGAGATTGGTATTCCACCGGAAGATGGCTTTGGAGAAGATTGGTATTGCACCCAAAGGTGGTTTCGTACTAGATTGGTATTCCATCTGAAGGTGGCTTTGGAGGAGACTGGTATTCCACCCGAAGATGGCTTTGGAGGAGATTGGTATTCCACCCAAAGATGGCTTCATAGGAGATTGGTATTCCACCTGAAGGTGGCTTTGGAGAAGATTGGTATTCCACCCAAAGATGGCTTTGGAGGAGATTGGTATTCCACCTAAAGGTTGCTTTGGAGGAGATTGGTATTCCACCTAAAGGTGGCTTTGTAGGAGATTGGTATTCCGCCTGAAGGTGGTTTTGGAGGAGATTGGTAGTCCACCCAAAAGGTAGCTACATAGATAATGGCCCTGACACCGGCAGAGCCAATGGCAAGACTAGCAATGAAGCATTTCTTATTTACTCGTCCATCATGTAAGAAACCCTTGACCACCATTATAAGGAAGCACTTCTTCCCCCAAGGACTAACAATTTAAAAGAGCATTCTTCCTGCCCTGACATGAATGTCCCATTCACCACAAATCTAAAGGGCATTAAACCTTCAACTCACTTCCAGTGTAATTGGGTATTCTTCCTCCCCCAAAAAAATTGTAAGGGGATAGTCTTCCACTGATCATCAATGTAAAGGGGTATTCTTCCTTCCACAGACCACCAAATTAATGTTGAAGTCTTCTTCCTAATGATCACTGATGCAAAGGTGCACTCTTTCTCCCACTGACTGCCAATGTAAGGGGGCATTCTTTCTCCCACTAACCCCCATGTTAAAGGGGCATTCTTCCTACCACTGATCACTAATGAAAGGGGATGTTTTTCCTCTCAATTACTCCAATTCAAGGGTTGTTTTTTTGCCCAGTTATTACCAATATAAGAGAGTATTCTTCCCCCTGCTAATCACCAATGTAGGGTATTGTTTCTCCTACTATAAACCAATGTTATGGGGAGCATTTTACTTCACCCACTGACCACCAAAGTAAGGGTCATTTTTCTTCCCACTGACTCTGAAGTAAGGGGTCATTCCTCCTTCCACTGACCACCAATGCAATGGGACATTCTTCCTCCCATTGATCACCAATGTAAAAGGGAGAATTCCTCCTACCACTGACTTCAATGTAGGAATCATTCTTTCTCCCACAAACCACCAAATTAAGGGGAGTTCTTACCCACACTGACCAACAATGTAAGGATTATTCTCACTTCTACTGTCCACCATTCTTCTGCTCACTGACCACTAAAATAACAGGGGCATTATTACTTCAATCTACTCAAAAGAAATGGGGCATTCTTTCTCCCACTAATCACCAATATAAGGAGACACTCTTTCCATTGATGACCAAAGTAAGGTGATATGCTTACTTACATTGACCACCAATGTAAGTTGACTTTCTTCTTCTCAATGACTATCGGTGTAAGGGGCCTTCTTTCTCCCACTGACCACCAATGTAAGGAGACATTCTTCCACTCATGGATTACCAATTAAAGAGAACATTCTTTCATCCACTGACCACCAACGCAAAGGTGCATTCTCCTCCCCAGTGACCACCAATGTAAGTGAACATTCTTCCACCATCTTTTTGACTGATAAGGTTTGACTGAGAATAATAAGCTGTTTTTGGTGGAGATTTTATCTTGTAAATTGTTAATTAAGGAGAGAGCGATTGCAGTGAAATACAGATTAACCTAAGGAAGATGCTACAAATCTGCCCTTGTAATACCGTAATGGAAAGCATTTGAAAGTGTACAAATCGCAAATGAATAACTCACTGAAAATATATATTCTACTTTCCTAATTTTTGTATTTTGTTAGTCTAATTCATATATTGAAGATCAGAAATGAAAAGGCAGTAGGACAAAGGGAACTTCTGTTCTTCTGCTTTTCAAGACATTGTCCCAGGTGCTACCAACAGAGCAGGAAAACGGGTTTGCATAAACCACCTGAAATATATGTACAGTGTTGTCTTCAATACAGCTCAGTCCTCAATATTAAACGTCTCATGAATCCCTAATGGGAGACCGTTCAGTTGCCTCGACATGAAGTCTCAGTTTGATTTGGGACCAGTTGGGTAACTAACCAGTTCTCTGATCTTGCAGCTCTAGGTCCTGGGTTCAGTTTTCACCACCAACTCTATCTGCATAGAGTTACCTCATTCTCCCTTTATCTTTTTGAGAAAGTGTTAGTGTTGGATCTCAATATACTGTAGATGTCTCCAGTTAGTACATTTTTGAAACAAAGGCAGCTCTGTAGACACCAATAACCCTCAGGACACCAGCAATATTTGTAGTCAAGAGAAGATAGTGCCATGAGATTAGTGAAAAGTCATATTCATGTTATTAATTTAATTGGTATCAGTCAAGTATGCATTTTTGGTTTTGACCCCCCTTCATTAGAGCATACAGTATAAAGATACAATATGTTGTCTCTTTATTTTTGAAGATTTACTAGATAGTGGTAGTTTAAATGGCTCCCATTATCCCTGGCCACACTGTGTGGGGGATTAGAGTGTAAGCTCCTGTGATGCAGAAAATTACATCAGTGGTTCAATATTCTCTGCAAAGTGCTGCAGCAAAACTGTCAGAGTAAATTAAAACAAATAAACCATTGTGTTAATAAAGGATAAAAAACAGTTTATTTTTACTAATATTCAGCAACAGGTCCTCTCATCAGTGCACGATGACCTCTTCTTCCTACAATAAAATAGTAAAAATATTGGGTACATTTGTAATGTATACTTAAATTCCCCCCTGATTCCTGACAGCATTTCTAAGAAGCAAGACTCCCACTTTGCCTAATTTATAATATTCAATTGAATTGTAGACTACTCTGATATTTTAAGATTTACATTGCAAATGGGATAGTCTGCTGATAAAGTTGGTTCACTGCTAATTGAAATCTAATTTTACTAATTAGCCGGCTGATCCACCTTGTTTTCAACCGAATACAGCCCAGTACAGGAAGATTTAGCTGTTTTGACAGCACAGCGGCTAACGAGGACAAACTTGTTGCTGCCTTGGAGGCGCACATTTTTTTGGTTAGTATCGGAGCAGAGTAACAATCTCATAATATCCTGCATCGGACTGCATTCGGTTGCCGGTGTTGTGTCCAAACAGCAATTCGTCAAAATCTCCAATTACTGATGGTTTAAAGAAAACGGAAGTTACATATTTGGAGTTTCTGACAAGTTGGCTATTTTGACAGAACAACGACCCTGCCACTGACAGCTCTAGATTTCAGGCTTAGCTCCAATCAGTGTGGTTTCCGATCATGTGATCCCCATAACAGCCAATCATGCTGATCTCGCACAAATCGCAACTCGTGGCGCTGTCGCTCAAAAGAAGCTCCTGATCCTTTTTGAACAACAAGCGTCGCGCGTTGCAACGATTGCATGATTTACTGCATGAAAATCGCTGCAAAATTGTAGCACGATTGAAGTGGCATTAAGAGGTAAGAGCATTGCACAAACGTCCCACAATTTGCCGCGATTCGGAATCGCAGGCAGAATCACTGCGATTGTGTCTGCGATTCCATTCGCCCAGGTGTAAATGGAGCCTGAGCGTTTTACAAACATTTTGTCACGCATTTTCTGCTCAAGCAGCAGCTCTCCACTACCCCCCCCCCCCAATGCTTTTTATTCGCTAAACAAAAGCGCTTGAAGCTTTAAAACGCTTTTAATACGCTTCTAAAACACTTTAAATGCTTCTAAAAAGCTGCAAAGAAGCTTTAAAAAAACACTGGTAAATCAATGCACTCAGCTGTGAATGGAGCCTTAAAGTGGTGGTAAAGCCCTAATGCATTCCTTGCCTTAAGGTAAATAATGTTTAGGTGTCAGCATTCCCCCTCACCCCACCTTTTACTTACCTGAGCCCTCATTCAATCCAGCGCTGTGCACACCTGCAGCTCTTCTCTCCCCTCACTTCAGGGTCTCGCTAGTTTTGCGGGGGCACCGGGGACCATTGGCTCCCAGTGCTGTCAAACAAAGCCAATGGTGAAGGAGCGAGGCAGAGTCCCACTGTCTGTGCCAGTGGATGCAGCAGCTGGGCTCGGGTGCCGCTTCCCATAGGGACATTGGACAGATGGGAGGGGCCGGGAGCGCTGGCGGGCGAACCCGAAAAGAGGAGGTTCACGGCCGTTTTTTACAATTCCACTGCACAGAGCAGGTAAGTATAGACATGTTTTTTTATTTTTTATTTATTTTTTTTTAATTTACCTTTACAATCACAAATAATCACAATGTTATAAATAATTAAATTTTTAGAAAGAAAATAATCCATTTACTCCATAAATGCAAAAAGTCTGAATGAAAACTGATCTTTCTAAAATATTTTTTAAATTGCATTTTTGTTGTGGTCCACCTATTACGTATTTTATTACTGTTGCCATTGTATTTCTATGTATTGTATATTATTGATTTTCTTACATCTACTGACATCTAGTGGTAATACAGAGCTATAGCAACTTCTTTATTTGTATATTTTGTATTTTACTGGTCCCCCTGTTTTGTGCTAGTTAGTGCAGTCCAAACTGGCTGGATGACCCACCCTCCTTTTCTCATGTTCTCTCCGAATAGCTTCCGTTTCTTTACAGAGATGAGGTTTATAAAGTCACTGGGATTGATTTACTAAAACTGGAGAGTGAACATTTTTTTCAGCTTTCAGGTTTGTTCAGTTTTTTTTTTTTTTTTGGGCGAAGGTTAAAGCGGAATTCCACCCCCCCATCCCCCATGAAAATATTAAAAGTTAGCAGCTACAAATACTGTAGCTGCTGACTTTTATTATTAGGACAGGAATCCTGCAATGTTGGCACCCCAGCCGATTTTCGGATTGGCTCTCGGGTGCTGTCACCACCATTTGTGGTAAGGGAAACTGGCAATGAAGCCTTTTGGCTTCACAGCCGGTTCCCTACTGCGCATGCACGAAGCACTGGCCCATCGGCAGAGGACGGAGAAGGGGGGCCGAACTTCCGAGGGATGACCCTCCCAAAAGATGCCAAATGTGGCAATGGAGGGGGGGAGAGGCAGGTAAGTGGAGCTTCCACTTTTGGGTGGAACTCCGCTTTAATTGAACAAGCAGACCTTAGAAGCTGATTGGCTATCATGTACAGCTGTACCAGATTTTGCACTCTCCGGTTTTAATAAATCAACCCCACTGTCTTCTTACACTTCAATAACCGCTTAAGGACTGAGCCTCTTTTTGAGAGTCGGTGTTTACAAGTTAAAATAATTTTTTTTTGCTATAAAATTACTTATAACCCCCAAACGTTATATATATTTTTTTCTAACACCCTAGAGAATAAAATGGCAGTTGTTGCAACACTTTATGTCACACCGTATTTGCGTAGCGGTCTTGCAATCGCCATTTTTAAAAAAAAAAAAATTAACTTTTTTGAGTTAAAAAATAAGACAATAGTAAAGTTTGCCCAATTTTTTTCCATATTGTGAAAGATAATTGATACCCAACATGTCATGCTTCAAAATTGCGCCCGCTCGTGGAATGGCAACAAACTTTGGCACTTAAAAATCTGCATCGGTGATGTTTAAAAAATCCTACTGTACTTTGAAAAATAAAACTGCACTGGATTCAGCTGGATTCATGGAGCATTAACCTGTCTGTGGATTCTGCTGATTCAGCAAGTGGCCAGACATATTGAGGTCTCAGGAGGTATGTCAGTGCATAAAGCAGCAGTTGAGATCAAGTTTTGTCCATTTGTTAATTCACAATAAAAAAATGATGCGCAATATATACATCGAAACAACGTATAAATTGGATCCTTCAATGCCATCAACAAATGCAAAAATGTAGTGAGGCCAATTAGTCATAAAGCTACAGATGCTGATAAATTTGGTCTGGGCATCCAGACATCAATGATCTCCAGACCTAAAAAGCTTAATATATACCCCAATCCCTTCTGTGCGACCACAGCTGTCTACTTGGTCAGCTGCTTTCAGTCCGCGTCTGTGACTGCACTGTCCAGAATATTCAGATGTTATCCTATTACTACTGAAAAATATGCTGGGCAGCTCTGGGCTACCTACCTCTGATAAGTTGTGGAGAGGATCCTTCAAATCTTCTGGAAAGTCTGGCAGAGGCATCCGGAAACCGGCCTTACCCTTCAGCCAATAAGTCTTCTGCTTCCCCTTCCCCTGGGAATGTAATCAGGATCTCAGTGCTTTTCCTTTTTAATTATTTCAACTCATCTAAAGCTGACATTTCAATGTACATATGTGAATAGGATAGAAAGCAGTTAGGGGTGTTCCGTGGATGTGGTTAATGAAAAGTGCTTAAAAAAGGGAGCTGCTGCCTCCACTGGGACCACTACCTAGGTAAATAAAGGTAATCAAGTCCTAGCTGGGTGGCTACCAGGGACCCTATATAGTATATAGGTACCTCATCCCTCAATATTGAGAAAGTGGGAAAAAAAATCAACAAAAATTGGGACTTAGGCGTCTTTGACATCTGCCAACCTAGGGCCACACTGTTGCCGAGTGAGTTCAAGATGTACTGCTTACTGGAAGTTTTGTTTGATATTAGAAATGTTCCCTAGCATCTAATATTTTATTATTTGTGCTTATAGATCTGTCTACATAGGACACTGTGTACAATTGAACCCCTTGATCTTCTGAGGAAGCATTATTGTGAAAACGCGAAACATGTAAAGAATGAACTATCCTGCATGACCGTGGGCACACACTGTTTACATCTGCAATACTTCCTAATTTAGTAACCGGTTTTCAATGCGTATGGAATCAAATTGAATTAATATTAATTATATCAATGCCACTGTAGGACTTTGGGAGGTACTATCTACCAACTGAATAGGAAAGGATATGCAGCCCACTATCATGCAGCAGTTCAGGGGTTTAAAATGTAATTTTTAAAAAAATATCAAACTTTAATATAAATTAATAAACTTTTTACTTTTATAAACTATGTGGAGTATATGTTTTATATGGTACCGAGAAAGTCCCAATTTTTGTTGATTTTTTTTCCTACTACCTAGGTAGGGTCTAGACAGATAAAGGTTAAAGAGGTAGTGGATACAGTGTTCTATCGAGATGTGCCCATTGTCGAAAAGTGTACACGATGGGTCTACGCATGCACAGCAATCCAGCTGGTATGTTGATCAGTTGTGGTGACGTAAACGTGGTGATGAGAAACTATGCGACAGATACTATTCTAAGCTATACAAACCGCGGAGGGAGACCGTACTTCTCACATTGTGCCTCGCTGTTGTGGGGTGTGTTTTCCCTGTGTTGAAGGGCAGGATTTGTGTGTCTTGCAACCCGCCCTTGGACACAGCCATAACTCGCCATTCAACACATAAAACCCATCCAGCAACACAGACAAAACCCGCCCTTAAGCACACGGAAAAGCCGCCCCGCAACAGTGAGGCATAATGTTAGAAGTATGGTGTCCCTCCGCTGTTTGTATAGCTTAGAATAGTGCCCGTCGAATAGTGTCTCCCATGTAACTATCTGCACATGCGCTCTGTTTATGTCACCACAGCTGATCAACATATCAGCTGGAGTGCCGCACATGCGCAGACCCATTGTGGGCACTTTTCGCCAATGGGCACACCTCGATGCTCCAAATTAAACATTGAAAGGTACTTAGTGTAACTTCATAGGCAAATGCGTACATTTAAATCAAATACACAGTAAGGGGACATGTGCTCTATTGTAAAGTAAACAAATAATCCTTGGTATGTATGAAAATTGCATATGCTGTTTGATAAAGTGACTGGTTCTTTTTGTGGACCTTAAGTAATAAACAACAAACTATAATATAATAAATAGCAACAAATCTAATAACCATATGTGATAATAATCAGTTCATAAAATAATTATAATATTAAACCAGAAATAAAAAAATGTCAAAAATTATCAGAAAAAATATAAGTACAGTTGTGCTCATAAGTTTACATACCCTGGCAGAATTTATGAGTTCTTGTCCATTTTTCAGAATATGAATGAGAACACAATACTTTTCTTTCATTCAGGGTTAATGTTTGGCTGAAGCCATTTATTATCAATAAACTGTGTTTACTTTTTTTAAAATCATAATGACACAGAAGCTACCCAAATGACCCTGATCAAAAGTTTACATACCCTGGTGATTTTGGCCTGATAACATGCACACAAGTTGACTCAAAGCGGTGTGAATGGCTATTAAAGGTAACCAACCTCACCTGTGATCTGTTTGCTTGTAATTAGTGTGTGTGTATAAAAGGTCAATGAGTTCCTGGATTCGTGACAGACCCTTGCATCTTTCATTCAGCGCTGCACTGACGTTTCTGCATTCTGAGTCATAGGGAAAGCAAAAGAATTGTCAAAGGATCTACAGGAAAAGGTAGTTGAACTGTATAAAACAGGAAAGGGGTATATAAAGATATCCAGGGAATTGAGAATGCCAATCAGCAGTGATCAAACTCTAATCAAGAAGTGGAAAATGAGGGGTTCTGTTAAAACCAGACCACGGTCAGGTAGACCAACTAAAATTTCAGCCACAACTGCCAGGAAAATTGTTCGGGATGCAAAGAAAAACCCACAAATAACTTCAGGTGAAATACAGGACTCTCTGAAAACATGTGGTGTGGCTGTTTCACTTGAAGAAAGATGGGCTGCATGGTCCAGTCGCCAGAAGAAAGCCATTACTATGCAAATGCCACAAAGTATCCCACTTACAATACGCCAAACAGCAGAGAGACAAGCCTCAAACCTTCTGGCACAAATTCATTTGGAGTGATGAGACAAAATGTAACTTAATACCGTGTATTGCCCCCTTTAACATCAATGACAGCTTGAAGTCTTTTGTGGTATTTGTGGATGAGGCCTTTTTATCTTCCCAGAAGGTAAAGCTGCCCATTCCTCTTGACAAAAAGATCAGTTGTGGCTGAAATCTTAGTTGGTCTACCTGACCGTGGTTTGGTTACAACAGAACCCCTCATTTTCCACTTCTTGATTAGAGTTTGAACACTGCTGATTGGCATTCTCAATTCCTTGGATATCTTTTTATATCCCTTTCCTGTTTTATACAGTTCAACTACCTTTTCCCGCAGATCCTTTGACAATTCTTTTGCTTTCCCCATGACTCAGAATCCAGAAACGTCAGTGCAGCACTGGAGGAAAGATGCAAGGGTCTGTCAGGAGTCCAAAAACACATTGACCCTTTATACACACACACTAATTACAAGCGAACAGATCACAGGTGAGGATGATTACCTTTAATGACCATTCAAACCCCTTTGTATCAACTTGTGTGCATGTTATCAGGCCAAAATCACCAGGGTATGTAAACTTTTGATCAGGGTCATTTGGGTAGTTTCTGTTGTCATTATGATTTAAAAAGAGTAAACACAGGTGATTGATAATAAATGACTTCAGCCAAACACTAACCATGAGTGAAAGAAGTGTTTTTGTGTTATCATTCATATTCTCTGAAAAATGGGCAAGAAATCATAAATTCTGCCAGGGTATGTAAACTTATGGGCACAACTGTATATAAGGTAACAGGTGCTCTTCCTTCGTGCTAGTAACAAAATGTTGGTGCAGGTGTTCCACTCTGTGCTCCTCCAATGCCACTGCGCTCACTGGAAAGTTCTCCCCTCAAGATGGTATCTTGCATTCACAGCTATGCCACTGTGTGGCTGGCCCAGGTCCATGCTGATACGTTTTCTCCTCTATACAACTCGCCCCTTCATCTCAGTCATACATGGAGAGAAATAAACATCCAATTGCGCAAGTATCGTTTTTACTCTTTATTACGTTTAGAAACGATTGGAGATGCACTTACATTCAGTATGATTTTGAAAAGCAGGAAGTTTGGGTCGCTGGTGTGCTCCATGGACCACAAACAGAAAATGACCCAATGATGCTGGAAACTCCTCCCTACGTGTTTCGTCAGCATGACGTCATCGGGAGCGGCGCCATCCTGCTACACTTCCTGGGTTTATATAGTGTGTGGTAACCTAGCAACCTGGTGCGGTGTAAATGGAGGCCATTTTTGAAAAGACCAGGGAATGTACATACGGTGGCCATGTTTGGTTAGTCTGCTTACAAACATTTTAATGTTTGTTCATACGACATTAAGCTTAAGATATACCGCACACTATATAAACCCAGGAAGTGTAGCAGGATGGCGCCACTCCCGATGACGTTGAGCTGATGAAACTCGTAGGGCAGAGTTTCCAGCGGCATTGCATCACTTCCTGTTTCTGGTTCGTGGAGTGCATGAGCGCCCTGGACTTCCTGCTTTTCAAAATCATACATAATGTAAGTGCATGTCCAATCGTTTCTAAACGGAATAAAGACTAAAAACAATACTTGCGCTATGGGATGTTTATTTCTTTCCATGTATGACTGAGACGAAGGGGCGAGTTGTATAGAGGAGAAAATGTATCAATGTGGACCTGGGTCCAGCCACACAGAGGCTACCGTAGCTGTGAATGCAAGAGAACTTTCTGGTGAGTGCAGTGGCATTGGGGGGAGCACAGAGTGGAACACCTGCCCAACCTTTTGTTACTAGCATGAAGGAAGAACACCTATCTCCTTATATACTTTTTTATATTTTTTCTGAGAATTTTTGACATGTTTTATTTGTAGTTTATTACTATTATTTTTATGGATTGATTATGATCACATATGGTTATTAGATTTGTTGCTATTTATTTATCACTATAGTCTGTTGTTTATTACGTAAGGTCACTTAAGCACCAGTCACTTTATCAAACAGCATATGCAATATGTGAACAGGAAGCAAGAACTTTTTGTTTCTAGTTTTGAATAAAGTGTGGAAGGATGAGAACTAAAGATGAGCTTTGGTTTGGCCCCGGAATCCATAAAGAAATTGTCATTGCTGACTGAATCAGCTGCGCCCACAGGATCCCCCACCCTGCAGTTGCATGTATGCAAGGAGGGGATCCTTGTGACATCATTGCCCTAATACGGCCATATGATTTTGCCCCTCTTGCTCATTGCCGTGCGTTTGGCAGCCTATTAAAAGGAATGGGCTGTCAAAAACGGGCCGCATGTGTTCTGGTGTGAACCGAGCCTGAAACTGAAAGTTCAGTTGGGCTTCAGGAAGATATTTTATTTTAATTTCATCTTTAGTCCCGTCCACAATAAAGAAAGAAAACTTTATTTACTTAATGACCGCTGAGCTGTGGGCTCTGCAAGCACAGCATGAAGTAGACCGGGGGTAAACGCCAGTTTACTGTCCTTCAGACTTAGGGGGGTGGGCTGTGGTCAGTGGGAGTAGAAAAGGATTTCAGTGAGAATAAATATTGCCCCATTGTTTGTTCCAGTGGGAGTAATTGTGCCCCATCGTTGGTGTCATTGGGCCCCATTGTTGGTGTCATTGGGAGAAATTGTGCCCGATCATTAGTGTCATTTGGAGGAATTGTGCCTCATCGTTGGTGTCAGTGAGGGGAATTAAGCCCCATCATTGGTGTCAGTGGGAGGTATTGTGCCTCATCATTGGTGTCATTGCTGGTGTCATTGGGAGGAATTGTAACCCATCATTGGTGTCATTGGGCCCCAATATTGGTGTCATTAGGAGAAATTGTGCCTCATTGTCAGTGTCATTGGGAGAAATTGCGCCCCATCATTGGTATCAACATTGATGTCAGTGGGAGGAATTCTGCCCCCTCATTGATGCCATTGGGCCCCATTGTTGGTATCATTTGGAGAAATTGTGCCCCATCATTGGTGCCATTGGGAGGAATTATGCACTGATGTTGGTGTCAGTGGGGGAAATTATGCTCTACTGTTGGTATTAGGAAGTTGAAATAATGGGACAGATAAAAGTAAACAAAGGGTTGCATCTGGCCCCTGGGCCACAGTTTGGAGACCATTGATTCAGTGGCACTGAAGTAGAAAAGCGCAGTGCGTGCAGAAGGGAAGTCAGTATTAAAGATAGGCTTGGCTCTCACCTTTACCTGGACGAATCCCCTTTCCTTGATTTCGTAGCCCCCAATGTCTTTCAGAGCGCTGGCTGTCGTTTCAGAGACGTGAATCCGCAGAGCTGCCAGGGTGAAGAGATATAGGAAAAGAACCTGGACATAGGAATCGGTCTGTGTATAGGATTTAATGTATGCAAAGGACACACCACCCAAAACTGATGTTTCTTTGTTTTGTGGATGATAGAGAGTTAAATCCCCTGGAAGTCTCTTCTGTCTCTGGGGAACTTCATTGACAGGATCTGTCCACTGAGTTCCCGATCTATACACCTGCTGTGTCTATTATGGGGGGTGCCCACCATCCCTGTGTTGATTTCCCAGGTTTGCACACCTGCTGTGCCCATTATGAGGGACTCCCACCACCCTTGTGCTGAGTTGTTTCTGGGTCTGTACATATGTTGTGCCAATTATGAGGGGTTCCCACTATCTCTGTGCTGAGTTCCCGAGTCTGCACCCCTGTTGTGCCCATTATGAGGGATTCCCACCATCCCAGTGCTGAGTTCAGTGCTGAGTGAGGCTGGAGTTCAGCTTTAAGCTGGCAGGGATGGTTTAATCACACAAACTAGTAAAATGCACCAAGTTTACCTACGTAGACTGTTGCTTTCCATCCTTGATGCCATGTTAACCGTGTCCCCAAACAGGCAGTACCTGGGCATGGTCACCCCCACCACACCAGCAACCACGGGACCTATAACCAGCAGGGGGCAGAGGGGAGCATTAGAGAATACAGGACACAAAATGTTCCATGTTGAGTGCAGCATACTAGAAGTAACATGTCACTGTAACACCACCAGGTATTTAATACCACCCACAGAGTTCACAGTACTCACCCTGACAATGTTTTAACCAGTTTTCTCTCCAAAAGGACAGTGCCATCTTTGTTCAGGCATCATCCAGGATCACCATATGCTTCCTGGGCTGACATGCCAGCTCAGAAATGACACAATCATTTATATAATGAAAGTCTGAAAGGTGAGGGGGGCTGCTTACAATGAACTTGTAGATCTTAATTCCAGCCACTTCCTAATATAAAAGCAACACTATGAAGTATATTTATCAAAACAATGTGCATAGCAATTTCCCCGTGAAAGTGCGTGTACATCCGTTCTATGCAAAGTGTGACAAAAAAACGATTGTTATTAGGTTTTTAGCTGGTCGAATGTTTCCCAATGACGTAAAATGAAGAATACCAAAGTTGGCCACTAGATGGGACTAAGTATCATGGCAAATATCTACTATACTTATTGTCCTCTAGAGACCAAATGTGGTATATTCCATTTTAAATCAATGGAGAACATTCAATCAGCACAGCATATTGCCTAATAACATGTTTTTTTGTCCTCATTTACACTGAATGAATGTACATGCAGACTCTCATTGACTTCCATTCATTGCTATGTGTTTTTTTTTTTATAAATAGAACCCAACACTTTCAGCAAAGTTCCACCTTTTATCATTAAAAAGATATCCTTTAGCTCCAGACAAGTGACTTTGCCTAGACTGAGATTATTTTATCAGTCTGCTGCAGGCAGTAGCATTTACCCAGTCTCCCCCCATTGTACATTGTAACTTTGTCCCATGATCAGAGGTGCATCAGGGGCTAATCTGTGTCAGACATTTGTGTGAGAAGTATAGAACAAATCTTACAAACAGCATAGGAGAATATTGCCATGCTTGATTGCTGAAGTGGATTTAATGTACTAGGGATCTGTTCGTGTATTGAGGGGCTGAAGATCCATTAATGAAATAGAGGCGTACCCGTGTTCAGTCCGATCCGCAGCTTCAGCTTCTCGTCGGGCACATGCCGTATGCGGAAGGACATCATGGCGCTGAGAAAATGGAGAGACATTGTAGAGATCTCTGCCACATGCTGGATACCGTTCCGGAGCGGAAGCCCGCTGGCGACCATATATGCGTCCCCAATTGTTTCCACCTGCAATTAAAGTGCATGTTACCCTGAATATGTAATTGTTATTTATGTGCGTGTTCACAAATGGGAATTTTATAAATCATAGTCTCTATCGTTTCATGTACTTCTTCCATCTGAACTACCTAGGTGATTCTGCCATTCACCTTTCTTTTCATTCTGTGTTAGTGTGGTCAGGGTTCATCCTTTGGCTGGCCATTCAGAGGTTCAGGACACTGTGCAGACACACAGCATGACTGTATTGGGTAGTGTATTCATCCACCATACCCCACACCCAATTACACCTTGCCTTTGCCACACTCACACCCTGTCTCTGGCACCCCCCCCAATCACAGTCTGCCTCTTGAACACATCCCCTGACCTTTGCTGCATACCCCCTACCAATCACAACCTGCCTTTGCCACACACCCTCTCCCAATCACAACCTGCCTTTGCCACACACCCCCTCCCAAACACAGCCTGCCTTTGCCACACACCCCCTCCCAATCACAGCCTGCCTTTGCCACACACCCCCTCCCAATCACAGCCTGCCTTTGCCACACCCTTCCCAATCATAGCCTGCCTTTGCCACACCCTTCCCAATCACAGCCTGCCTTTGCCACACCCTTTCCAATCATAGCCTGCCTTCGCCACACACCCCTTCCCAATCACAGCTTGCCTTTGCTGCACACCCCTTGTACTGCCCAAATGCTAAATTACGCAGAATAGCAAACCTGCGTCACTTCCGCTTGCTTTAAAACACGATAACTTCCTAATTATCAGGAATTTCTGTTTATGTTCAACAAAAAACAACCATTTAAAAAAAACAGCGGCAATGAACTACAGACCACTGCGCGGTATATGAGCGGAGATTAAGACCCGACTGACCGACCGGGTGGGGGGAGGCGTGGGTGACCTGGCGACCATCTGGTGCTTTGTTTGTCTCTGCCCTCAAAAAATATACCACCAGCCACCACTGACTATCAGTATCATTATGAATGCAACGATACCAGTTTTTTAAGACCAAGTACGAGTACCGATACTTTTTCTCAAGTACTCGCCGATACCAATTACCGATATCTATTTTCAGTGTCATGTAACAGTGTTTTTACACCAATGAAAATGTATTTCTTAATGCGGCACAATCAAAGGATTTTGACCTCGGTTCACTCTGCGGTGCCAATTCCATCCTTTTTTAAGTGTGATTTAGGTGAGAATTTACAGTGGTTTGTGAGATGCGATTTTAATGCAAGCTTTAAGAAATTGCAGCTGTGCTCAAGCCGGTTTTTAAGGAGCGGGGCTGCCACCTCCTTAATAACCGATGACTCATCAGCTGTCAACGGGATTCCCTGCTGACAGCTGAAACGTAAACAAAAGAATGCTGCCAATTAACCACTTCCCTCGGTCAATTGACGTCATCGATTTTCAGTGGTTATATCTCAATGATGCCTGCAGCTACAGGCATCATTGAGAAATTGTTTTTCTCAGCGGGCGATTCCCGTCACCGTAAGAATGATCATAGCGGCAGTTCATAGCGGCGGCTCATAGTGGCAAACATTTAATCGTTCTTACAGGCGGCGGTAGGGGACCCCCCCTTTCTGCCCTCCGATGCTTCTCTCGACTTACCCGGGCAATCGGTGAGCCGAAGAGGGAATCTGCCGCCGCCAGAAGGAAGTTTCAGAGATTTCTGAGGGACAGATGGTCCCCAGCAATCTCTATGGCTCTCGGAGGCCTGGGCGCGATGTTGAGTGACGTCTGGGCCGGCAGAAGTAAACAAAGCCGGGAACACGGCAGGAAAGCATCAGATCGCTCTTTTTTTTTTATCTGATGCTTTCCAGTCTGGAGGAGAGATGTGGGGTGTGGGGTCTCATACACCCCACATCTCTCCATAAAGAAGACCTGTCACACACTTTTCCTATTACAAGGGATGTTTACATTCCTTGTAATAGGAATAAAAGTGATCAAAGAAAAAGAGAAAGTGTAACAATAAAAGTAAGATAAAGAATAAAAAAAAATATTTAAAGCTCCCCGTCCCTGCAAGATCGCGCACAGAAGCGAACGCATACGTAAGTTGCACCCGCATATGGAAACGGCATTAAAATCACACATGTAAGGTATTGCCGCGTGCATTAGAGCAAGAGCAACAATTGTAGCCCAAGACCTCCTCTGTAACTCTAAAATGGTAACCTGTAAAACATTTTAAAGCATTGACTATGGAGATTTTTAAGTACCAAAGTTTGGCGCCATTCCACGAGTGTGCGCAATTTTAAAGCGTGACATGTTAGGTATCTATTTACTCGGTGTAACATCATCTTTCACATTATGCTACAAAATTGGGCTAACTTTACTGTGTGTTTTTTTTTATTCATGAAAGTTTAATAAAAAAGTGTTTGAAAAATTGCTGCACAAATACCGCGTGACATATAATGTTTGGGGGTTCTGAGTAATTTCTAACAATAAAATGATGATTTGTATATGTAGCAGAGGAGTGCCAGAATTGGCCCGGGTGGCTAGTGGTTAAAAATTCAAAGAAGATGGGGTTCCCCCCAATCCATATGAGGCCCTTCGGGTCTCATATGGATTTTAAGGGGAACCCCACTCCAATTTTTTTTAAAAAACAGCATATCGGCACCATTATCGGTATCAGTGCAAGGCTTAGTATCATATTAAAACAAAAATTTTGAGTCGTTATTATATATTGGTAAATTTGTAGCACTACAGATACACTAAAACTAAGAAATATCTCCTTAAATACTATTGTGATTTATCTATGTGCGATGGAACTGGTTATCCAGTAATAATTTTGCCAATTGTACACCTAAATGTACACCTGCACTGACCGGAAACAATATACAATAGGCTAGGTTCAAACAGAGCGTATTGTGAACTTATTTTTTTGTGCATTTCTGCACTACAGGCATAGGGCAGTCTGCCCTACACGGGACAAACGTGCCAAAGAAGCTTCTGCACCTTTCTGGTTATTGTGTATTTCTTAACTGTGAGTTTTGGCGCACACAAAAACGTGCGTCTGCTGGCCGCATTTGGGGTTCTGTTAACAATGCATGGCACTGCAAGCCTGACACACGTTTTTTGTGCGTTCCCTGAACGCGTCTGAGGACGCATGCTTTTGCGTGCGTTGATGGGTGGTTCAGATGTAATGCTGCCTTATACCTAATTTGTTATGTTCTAAGCATATCCTGTATCTTTCATTGGCCTTATGGGCTATGCTATCTATGCTTGGATTTGGAGGAGGATGGGGTTTGGGTCATTTTTTAAAATCTTTGTATGGTAAAAGTTGTAACACACAATAAAAATGTATGTAATAAAAAAATCTCTATCTGAATTCTTTGTACCTTGTATACGTCATAGGTTTTGATGATCTCATCGAACAGGCTGTACAGGTCGTTGAGCAGATCGACCACCTGCAGCGGAGTGCTGGAAGAGCAGAGCGTCGTAAAGCCTACAATGTCCGAGAAGAAGATGGTGACCGAGCTGAAACTCTCTGGCTCCACCGATTTACCGGCTATCAGCTGCTCTGAGATAAAACTGAACACATAAGAGTTATTACTTATTATATAATTTATTATTAAAGTGGACCTGTCATCAAATATATTCTATTTACATGTTAAGTGCATGCATGCTAAATTAAGTGTAACAATCAAAAGTATTTATTACCTCTTACAGAGGTCCCAGTACTCCCTTGACAATGTTATCATTTGTTTTTCTTTCTAGAGGAACAGAGTCATCTTTATTCAGCCATCATACAGGGTCACCCTTTACTAAGGTGCTGGCTCAGAGATGACAAATCATGTAAATCCTGGTGGCCAGTGTTCTTGGCTGTGTTCATAAATGTCCTTGTGGCTTGTTACAAAATTACAATGTTGCAGTCTGATCACTGGAAGAGAGGAGACTGAGGAAATGCTTCCTCCGGCCTGCAGCAGACGGATGACATCATCTCAGCCTAGGCAAAGTCACTGGACCGGAGCTCAAGGACGGATTTTAACCGCATGCTGACTGTACCATTAGCATTTTTACCACTACAGGGCAGCAGCTGTATGCCGTATCATGTATATATATATATATATGTGATCTGGCTCTTCTGGGTAGGGCACGCACATGCTTGCTGCCGGTGGCTCGCCTCGCTCCTGCTGTGATCACACACAGCGGGATCCCAACGGTGGGTACCGCAGACTTGATGTCCGCCGGCACCCACCGATTGTTTAGTACACAGGCAGAACTGCCTATGTAAACAAGGCAGATCGCCATTCTATCAATAGGAATGGCATGGATCCTGTGTTCCTGCAAAGCAGGGACACGGATCTATACCGTCCCTTAGTAAAAGCACCTCCCCCACAGTACACAAGCACAGGCTAGGAACACATTCAACCCTTTGATCCCCCTGATGTTAACTCCTTCCCAGCCAGTGTCATTAGTACAGTGGCAGGACATATCTTTAGCACTGATCACTATATTAGTGTTACTGGTCCCCAAAAAGTGTCAGTTAGTGTCTAAATTGTCCGCTGCAATATCGCAGTCCTGCTATAAGTCGCTGAACGCCACCACTACTAGTAAAAAATAAATAAAAATATCCCATAGTTTGTAGACACTATAAATTTTGCGCAAACCAATCATTATACGTTTACTGGGATTTTATTTACCAACAATATGTAGCAGAATACATATTGGACTAAATTGATAAAGAAATTAGATTTTTTTTCAATTTTATTATTGGATATGTATTATAGCAGAAAGTAAAACATATTGTATTGTATTATTTTCAAAATTGTCTGTCTTTTTTTATTTATAGCACAAAAAATAAAAGCTGCAGATGTGGTCAAATACCACCAAAAGAAAGCTCTATTTGTGGGACAAAATGACATCAATTTTATTTGGGTACCACGTCGCACGTCCGCGCAGTTGTCAGTTAAAATAATGCAGTGCCGTATCGCAAAAAATGGCCTGGTCATGAAAGGGGGGGTAAATCTTCCGAAGGTCAAGTGCTTAAATGATTTCTTTAAAAAAGTTGCTGTGTATAGTGATGTGTCAGGGGTTTATTCATGCAGCTGTAAAGTTAAAAGTTCTACTTTTAAAGATATAAAGAAATAAAAACACATTGATATAATGCCCATTACAAATTCCAGCAGTATTGGTACAGAGGAAGGCAAAACACAACTTCATTGGCAACTTCTGATAATATCCTACAGCAGCAGTCTACACAGATTATTGCCTACAGGGGTCCTGATGGCCACACGATAAGGGCCAAAGGGCAGCGGGCTGGGCACCAGGGCTATAACTGAATACAAAGTATGTTTTCTTTATACCCTAAAAAGAAACAATTGATTAAAAAAACTCTAAAGATTACATTACAACGATGGGATATGAATTATTGCAAACAGTTGTGTTGCAATGCTGCCATCTTGTGGTAAAATAGGAGTTCACAGCGAGTTGGATCAAAAACTGTTTCTTTGTCGGAGTCCTTAGTCCCAGCCCTATGCAATCTTAGGGTCAGATGTGTTAATGCTTACACATACTGCAATGCTGACTTCCCCTGCCCTCTTCACGTGGCATTTTTTTGGGCAATTGGCCATTCAGACTGGAGTTCTGCATCCTGGGAGGAGGTCCCATACATGGAAGTATGGGAAGTATTGGAGGAGGAGGTCCCATACATGGAAGTATTTCCCAAAAACTGACGGAACAACACAACGGTGGGGGTTGAGCGAAACAAATATCACCTCCATGGAGATTGGGATTTTATAGGCAAGCAACGATGGGGGTTGCGAACAAAAATTCAGTATTAGTGGATGGGGGTTTCTCTTTCAAGAGAGCCTGTTACTGTACCCCAAATGGAGTCTTCTTACAAACATGTCAATAAATAATAAATGGTGCATAAGGTGTTAAACCCTCTCACTCCGAATTGTAATGCTCTAATCAGGGCAACACAACAAATTAAATGTCCAAAAGAAACCATATATAAATGTTGGACAGTCCAGAACAAGTTGTGTGATATCAGGGACACTTGAAGTAGCTCACTCAGGAGATAGAAGCAATCTCTGTAATGGAAAGAAGGTAAAGAGGGGGCGCCAACTGAGTGCTGAATTAAAAGGTACCATTTCTTTAAAAAGATATCCATATATTTAAAATGCCAATTGCCTTTTTAAATAAATAGATACCCTTTAATGCTACACTTAGTTGGCACACCCTCTTTGCCTTCTTACCGATGTGGCCTGGTATCTCCCTGTTCTTTATCTGTCTGCTGCTTTCTGGGACCTTCAGTCTGTTACGCAATTCTGCCTGAGCACCTACAGACCTGACCTCTGCAGCTTTAGGAATGATGATTTTCCATAAATATGTGATACCTGGCTTTGCTAGTTTGTCAACTGTCGCTGGTGCAATAATGCTAAAAAATTCAACCTGGAAGATTGATATAATCCAAACCTCCTGGCAGGGGTATCTGGGGAGGAGTGACACTCCCTGAACTCCATGTTTGAAGCAACTTGCATCTATCACTAATGGAACTGAGGATTCACACCAATTAATGATGGACTGATTCCCAGAAGGTGGCTTATTTAGTGATTCTCAACCCTCAATGTAAAGGTTGTGTTAGGTCTGAGCCCTAATCAGATATCTGTTGTGAAGAGATGAAATCTGGGTGGACATGTAGCCATAGATACCTATTCTATTTTACAAGTATAAATGACAACAAAGCCCATTCTGTCTTCCAACAGGGCTCAAACCTTTCACAGCTCCTTAACTTTGTTTTGGAAGTTGATGAGCTGAGGGTTGTGAATTACTGAGCTGTATATGGAAGTATTGGAAAAAGTTCACCTGAAAAAAAGACAACCTACCCAGAGGCGTAACTAGAACCTTCAGGGCCCCAGTGCAAAAAATTATGAAGGGCCCTTCCCTCTTCCCACTGATCCTGGGACCCTTTACTCCTATCGCGGGTCCCTTTATTACAGTACCACGACGGGGCCCGTTCACAAGTTCTGCAGTGGGCCCCCTTTCTGCCATCTTAAGGCCTCCCCATGGTGGTGAAATGCCAGCCTAACGTTTCCAACGTTAACACTGGTCCAGGACCGTAAAGTGGTGGTACCCCTCCGGAATTCTACCGTCTTTCCCCCGGGTGACGTCTTGAACACTTGCCCGGGGCAGCACCATGACATTATTTCCCTGGGCGCTATCCTCATTTCCCAGGGTCCTAGTCACCCTTCTCCCTTCCCGGGAAGTATTAAAAAACGTGACCCCGGGACTTCCAAGATCAATGCGGAGACCCATCCAACAGAAAAAAAGTCCACTTGAAAAAGGTTATGAAGGTATATGTCGAGTCATTAAGTGTTGGGAGTCGAGTAGTTGAAGGTTTTGTTTCAATTCCTCGACACTTTCCAAACTCGGGACAACCTTCTGTCTTACCCGAAACAACAGTAAATATGAACATTTTATCTTATCCATAGATACCGATGTA
>BLSH010326260.1:358728-369490 GCA_018402905.1 Glandirana rugosa | reverse complement strand
CCAAATCCCCCCTCCCAACACAAATCCCCCACCCCCCAATCTCCTTGATGTGCCCCCCCCACCTCACATGATACCACAGTGCCCAGGGCAGCCGCCCCCTTTGCCGACCCATTGTCCCTGCCCTGGGTTCACATGTGGTGTTATTTACTTTATTACTTTCCTATTTTTCATATTGGTGATATTCTGATAAGTTGGATGGGTCTGTTGATTTAATTGGTTAAAGATTGGTTAAAACTGATTATTTATATACACGGGGGCTATATATAACCTCTCTGTCTCAAATCTCAGTTCTGTATCCAATTAGACACAGGCTCTCCCAAGATGGCTACCAGACTCCTTGGATGAGGGCACATTGATAACATGCCTGGCCCCCATCCCTAGACACAACAGAAGGAAAGATATTGCCCTTCAAAACTACAGTATTTCAATTAAGGAACTAAAGACGGTTGGTGAATCTTGTGGCCAGAAGTGAGAACTACATGCCTAACACCCTGTTATGCACTTACCTGATCACTTTGCGGTAACTGTCATACTGCAGAACCGGGACAAATTGAGACATATTGCCAGCCAACTGCAGGTCATATACGGAGTAATCAATGAAACGCTGCCCCTTTTCATCAATGCTCAGCAGGCCAGTGATTCCTGTGTAACAGAATTACTGACATAAATGCCATGTAAGTATAGAATTACAAAGCTTTACAATTAAAATTTATCATAAAGCCATATTAATATTTTTTACTGGTGTAAAAAAATGGTGCGTGGAAGGTTCAGAGCTATTGTCATGTTTTTATTGCTGTCTGTGTCCCCACCCCTCTATGTTTTTTGGAGACCATTGTCACTGGGACGGTAAGGCTGCATTCACACCTGAGCGACGCGACGCGTCTTTGAGCTTTTTCCGGCGTTTTGTCATGCGACGTTGAATCGTTTTTGCTCGTTTGTATGCAGCATTTTTGGGCTTTTGGCGTTTTTGTATTAGCTAATAGAGAATACTATATCTATTGCATCATTTGTTGCTAGGTAGTTCAGCTTTTTTTAGATTTTATTTCAGCTGAAAATCGTGCAAACGCGCGACAAAACGCGCAAAAACGCCCAAATTGCGCGTTTCCATTCATTTCTATGGGATACAAATGCCCAAATCTGCCCGATTCACAAGGCAAAAATACCTCCCAAACTTGTTTGAGCTTCAGGCTTTTGCCTTCAGGCATTTTGGAGTGGAGATGTGAACCATCTCCATAGAGAATCATTGATTGTTTCCCTTCCAGCGTTTTGTAGCTTCAGGATTCAAGCTACAAAACGCTCAGGTGTGAATGGGGCCTTAGTGATGGGAAATCCAAAATTTGACAGTTGTCACTAGAATAAGAATAGAACAGAAATCTTCCTCCTGTTCCCCTGACAACTATCTAAGGGGAGACTTCCTCTTACTTCTAACAAGCAGGCAGGAGACACAGTAAGCTGCATTATTGCAGTGGAAAGCAATGGTGTCATCCTCTAACAGTATAGCATTAAGGATTTGTGTAAATGCCAGGGATGGGCAAACAATATTGCAGAACTTTGGCTGGCAAAACAAATCACATATACAGTAGACATGTGCAGTTAGTTTTATTCTGAATCGAAATTCGGAAAAAAAAATTAGTTATTTGGAAATTCGGATGTATCCGCATTACAATAGTAACGAATTTAAACAAATCCGAAAAACCAAAACAAAAATTTTGGATGAAATTCGGATAGTTTTCAAATCGAATTTGAATTTCAGAAGAGAAGAAAAAAAATAAAGGAATAGAATACAAAAGAATAGAAAAGAATAGAAAATAATATAATAGAGTAAAACAGAACAGAATACAAAATAAAAGAATGAAAAAAATGAAGATAAAGGGATAGAATAAAAAATAAAGGAATAGAATAGAAAATAAAATAATAGAATAGAATAAAACAGAACAAAACAGAATAATAAATACAAGAACAGGATAAAATAGAATAGAAAATAAAGGAAAAGAATAAAAAAAGAATAGAATAAAATAGAAAGAATATAACCTTTTTCCAAAATTCGACTTTTGAATAGAATACATTCAAATTTGAATAGAATAGAAAATAATAGATTGGAATAAAATAGAAAATAAAATAATAGAATAAAAAATATAGTAAAATAAAATAGAAAGAATATAACCATCTTCCAGAATTCAAATTTTCGAATAGACTACATTTGAATTCTAATAGAATAAAAAAGAATAGCATAGAAAAAAAAGATAGAATAGAATAAAATAGAAAGAATATGACCTTCCGAAATTCAATTTTTGAATAGAATAAATTCTAATTCAAATAGAAAATAGATTATAATAGAAAATAAAAGAACAGAATAGAAAAAAACTACAGAATAGAATAGAATAAAATAGAAATAATATAAATTTCTTCCAAAAATTTGAATTTTGAATAAGATAAATTATAAAAGAATAGAAAATAATAGAATAGAAAAAAAAATGGCATAGAAAGAATAAAACCAACTACCAGAATTCACATTTCGAAATAGAATAAATTTGAATAGAATAGAAAAGAATAGACTAGAACATGAAATAAAAGAATAGAATAGAAAAAAAACAAGAGAATAGAAAGAACATAACAATATAACCTTCACCCAAAATTTGAATTTTGAATAGAATAAATTTGAGCTCAAATGGAATTTTTCAAACAAATGTTTTCATTCTGCACATGTCTACTATACAGTATGGATGAAATCTGTTTTTTTTTTCTATTCCATTGTGGCTTTTACACCAAAAATTACATTAAAAATACATCTCGGGATTGTCCCTCATGCCCCAAGTCCTGGCATCATATAGGGCATCAGAAGCAGCAAGCTAATGACCATCAGCTCCGCTATTTCTGAACATGATAGGTGGCCGATGAAAAGCCAGTGGCACCAGTTGCGGCTGGTGCTAAATATTTGGGGGGGCGCAAACTAATGCTACATAAGCCCCTGCGAGAGACGGATGGCGGACAGAGAGGCAGCGATCAAGCACCCCACCGCAAACGCAATCCTAAGACTCCCTGGCCTAAGACTCCCTAGCCACTCTCAGGACCTGCTTCCTGATTGGCCAGGAGGAGAATCGACAATAGCGAATATTAAGTGCTCTGTGCCCCGAGCCCACTCTTTTTTGAAGCCAATTAGAGCCTCAGGCTCTAATCATGTGCTTCAAAATAAAAAAAAACCCATTGGAATCCATGCGTCCAGCACCCTGTATGTAGATTACGGGCCAGGTGCATGGATTAGGGGGGCGGCACTCCGTATGGATGGGCACACCAATAAAATTCAACACAGGTGTAACTTTATTGTTCCAGGATAAGCAGACACAGAGAGCCCCCCCTCCCCCAGGTTAATTGTACAATTAAGTTTAGTCTTGAAATCGTGAAACACATCGGGGGAAGACTTTGGGGTCATTTCACAAAGCTGTAGAGCATGTGACAAGGGTATCAGGTTACTCATTTGCATAAAGTATTGCATGCCGTAAAGTAAGTCCAATTCACAAAAAAAAAAATGTTTATGCGGTATTTACTGAAAAAAAAAAAATATGCCGCTAAATATCGCATAAAAAGCTCTTAAGTCCATTTCACAAATGGATGAGGACATTAAAAAGCATGTGATAATTACCACCAGGGCTTAGCTGTCGATATCACATGCGATATTTGATCTTAAGACAGCCTGGGGGTCTGGGAAATCCCAGGCTGTTTCTTGACAAATCGATGGTTGCTAAGGAGGAGCATGCAGCCCGGCAGGTCAGGAACCTCCTGAACCATACCAGGCCACATTCCCTCAACATGGGGGGGTGGGTGCTTTGGGGCATGCTGAAGGGGACAAGGGACTCTTCCCGACAACCCTGGGCTGTGATTGTCGGGGTCTGCGGACAGGGGGCATATCGGAATATCGAAGCTCCCTTTAACAAGGGGGCCCCCAGATCCCGGGCTTCCCCTCTATGTAAATGAGTATGGGGTACATTGTACCCCTACCCATTCACCAGAAAAAAAAAGTGTAGTGTAACAATACACAAGAGACGGTTTTTGACAAGTCCTTTGTTGAAAATCGTGACTTCTTCCTCCGATGTTTCTTCTTCCTCCGGTGGTTTCTTCTCCCTCCAGTGGTTAATTCTCCCTCCGGTGGTTTCTTCTCCCTCCGGTGTCTTCTCCCTCTGGTGTCTTCTCCCTCCGGTGTCTTCTCCCTCCGGTGTCTTCTCCCTCTGGTGTCTTCTCCCTCCGGTGTCTTCTCCCTCTGGTGTCTTCTCCCTTCGGTTTCTTCTCCCTCCGGTGGTTTCTTCTCCCTCCGGTGGTTTCTTCTCCCTCTGGTGTCTTCTCCCTCCGGTGGTTTCTTCTCCCTCTGGTGTCTTCTCCCTCTGGTGTCTTCTCCCTCTGGTGTCTTCTCCCTCCGGTGGTGTCTTCTCCCTCCGGTGTCTTCTCCCTCCGGTGTCTTCTCCCTCCGGTGTCTTCTCCCTCCGGTGGTTTCTTCTCCCTCCGGTGTCTTCTCCCTCTGGTGGTTTCTTCTCCTTCCGGTGTCTTCTCCCTTCGGTGTCTTCTCCCTCCAGTGATTTCTTCCTCCTCCGCTCTCTTCTCCCTCCGGTGGTTTTCGTCTTCCTCCGCTTTCTTCTCCCTCTTCTCTCTCCGGTGATGTCTTCTTCATCCACCGCCCCCCACTAAAGGGTCTTCTTCCATCCAATGACGTCACCAGATGGCCACGCCCCATGGTATAGAAGAAATGTCAGATAGCGGGAGCCGACACAAAAGGAGGCAGCCAGCGTCGCAAGAAGACTGTTTAGCAGGCGGCGGCGGCAGACGACAGCACCAGAGAGAGAAGAGGGAGAAGAAATACCGGAGGGAGAAGGCAGCGGAGGAAGAAGAAACCACCGGAGAGAAAAGAAACGATTTTTCATAAAGAACTTGTCAAAAACTGTCTCTTGTGTTTTGTTACACTACACTTCTTTTGTTTGGTGAATGGGTAGGGGTACAATGTACCCCATACTCATTCACATAGGGGGGGGGGGCCGTCATCTGGGGTCCCCTTGATGAAAGGGGCTTCCAGATTCCGGTAAGCCCCCTGCCCACAGACCCCAACAACCACAGTCCAGGGTTGTTGGGAAGAGGGCCTTGTCCCCATCAGCATCACCCCCCCCCCTTTCCTGACCTGTTGGCTGCATGCTCAGATAAGGGTCTGGTATGGATTTGGGGGGGGGACCCCATGCCCTTTTTTTTCTATTTTAGCGTGGGGTTCCTCTTAAAGTCCATATTAGACCCGAAGGGCCTGGAATGGACGGGGGGGGGGGGGGGGCATGGCGTTTTTCTTTCATAATTTTTAATTGCCGGAAGCCCCCTGACAACCGATGAGTCATTGGTTGTTAAGGACGCGGCAATCGGCTTCATGGCCCGCTGCTTAGTAACCAGCTCAATACGGTAATTACTGTCATATTGAACAAATACCGCACGTGGTATTTAACTGCAAATTCTTAGTGAATTGAGCACTTGCACAATTGTTACTGTATGTGGTATTTTACCACATAGTATTAGCCATTATTTAACTGTTAGTGAATCAACCTCTTTGTGTCTGCTTATCAGGAACAATAAAGTTACACTGCATTGAATTTTAACCACTTGACCTCCGGAAGATTTACCCCCACTTCAGGACTGGGCCATTTTTTGTGATACAGCACTGAGTTACTTTAACTGACAATTGCGCGGTTGTGCCGCACTGTACCCAAATAAAATTAATGTAATTTTTTCCCACAAATAAAGCTTTCTTTTGGTGGTATTTGATCACCTTTGCGTTTTTTTATTTTGTGCGCTATAAACAAAAAAAGACTGATAATTTTGTTTACATAGGCAGATCTCAGTTCTGTGTGTATTACTGGCGGGTGCCAAAGGACATTGAGTGTCCGGCACCCACAGATCGGCTTCTGCTGTGAAGTGGCCCACCAACGATGTGTGCACGCCCCCTGCAGGCGGAAGTGCACAATCATGTATATATATGTGATTCTGTCCAGAAGAGCCACCCTGAAACAGTAAAACTGCTATGGGGCGGACGGAAAGTAGTTAATGGTGTGCCACAGGCTTTTGCTCTGCTGTTTATCCTTTTTATAAATAGGCGCGTTTCACCCAAAAACTGGGCTCAATTGTGGGGGAGGATCTCCTAGTCTCCTTATCTGAAACAATAAAGTTACACCTGTAATGAATTATAGTGGCATGCTGCTGGCTTTTTCGCCTTTGGATTTACTGGTGCTTTGGCACCTGCTCGGATTCCGGCACACATTCTTTCAAGAGACTGACCCAGTGACATGGGCTTGTGATCGATCGCTGCTCTCACCATAGAGCTGGGTATGGTTGTATCCTCTCAGACTTTCCACCATTGACCTTCCATCCGTCATATCCCTCCCTTGCTTCAGATTGACTTTCAGCCCCAGCATATACATTAAGACCGAGTCATGGAGGTAAGCGGCATAGGGGCTCACCTGCAAAGGAAGAACATATCAGATAGGAAGTTATAGGATCTTGTCAATGTAGATGAGCAAAAATGTGAGTTTTTACATTTACCCAAAATTCTGGTGAAAAATAAGACATTTTGGTAAAATCTGCCATTTCGGTGCAATGCATTGAAGGTACAGTATAATTAAGGTGGATTTTTGTGTTTTTTTAAGAGTACAATGGTGTTTTAATTGGATCCTGAGTGCTACAGATGTTCCTTTCGTCTATCCTGGACCTGTTGTCATGCTAAAAATGGCTTATTAGCCTCATTATTTATTTATTTATTTATAAAAAAACAGACAGCAAAACAACTGAAAAATGTATTTAAGTATAAATATTGTTTATTATATTTATATACTGGTATTTTTAAACATTATATTTAATTATTTTTTATTATGTGAGCAAAGGATTAATCCCTAGAAGCAGCATATCAATTCAGACCCACTGATGATGGAATGAATTTTATTTATTTATTTCAGGTACTTATATAGCGCCGTCAATTTACGCAGCGCTTTACATATATATTGTACATTCACATCAGTCCCTACCCTCAAGGGGCTTACAATCTAAGGTCCCTAACTCACATTCATACTTACACATACTAGGGGCAATTTAGACCGTATCCAATTAACCTACCAGCATGTCTTTGGAATGTGGGAGGAAACCGGAGCACCTGGAGGAAACCCACGCAGACACAGGGAGAACATGCAAACTCCAGGCAGGTAGTGTCGTGGCTGGGATTCTAACCAGCGACCCTTTTGCTGCTAGGCGAAAGTGCTAACCACTACACCACTGTGCTGCCCTCAGCCTGGGCTCCTGCCAGGCCCTGCCCCCAACACGTTTCGCTCCGCCCCTACGAGCAAACTAATTGTTGTGTGGCTTCACAGGATTTATACTTTGCTCTACAGAGGCTATGAGCTGGGACAAGCTCCTTCCCTGGCCAACACTCACAGTGGTGGACACAGGACTGTTTCCCCTTATAGCCTAAACGGCACCCATTTTTTCCTTACGGGTTCTTTTTTATTATATTATAAAATACTGTGTATATATATATATATATATATATATATATATATATACATTTTTTTTTTCGATAAGTGAGGTGAAGTGTTATCCGGTAATTGTTCACAGTGCAAAGCAATCAAGCCTTCCCACAGGCTATATATAAAAGGAAAAACCAAGGATTGCTGCACATAAAGTGTATTTAATAAGTCAAAAAGATTACAAACAATGCATAGTGTACATTGTTTGTAATCTTTTTTAATTTCTAAATACAATTTAAGTGCAGCAATCCTTAGTTTTTTTCCCTTATATATACAGTAATATATATATATATATATATATATATATATATATATATTAGTATCTCACAAAAGTGAGTACACCCCTCACATTTTTGTAAATATTTTATCATACATTTTCATGTGACAACACTGAAGAAATGACACTTTGCTACAATGTAAAGTAGTGAGTGTACAGCTTGTATAACAGTGTAAATTTGATGTCCCCTCAAAATAACTCAACACACAGCCATTGATGTCTAAACTGCTGGCAACAAAAGTGAGTACATCCCTAAGTGAAAATGTCCAAATTGGGCCCAAAGTGTCAATATTTTGTGTGGCCACCATTATTTTCCAGCACTGCCTTAACCCTCTTAGGCATGGAGTTCACGAGAGCTTCCCAGGTTGCCACTGGAATCCTCTTACACTCCTCCCATGACGACATCACGGAGCTGGTGGATGTTAGAGACCTTGCGCTACTCCACCTTCTTTTGAGGATGCCCGACAGATGCTTAATAGGGTTTAGGTTTGGAGACATGCTTGGCCGGTCCATCACCTTTACTCTCAGCTTCTTTATCAAGACAGTGGCCATCTTGAAAGTCTGTTTGGGCCGTTATCATGTTGGAATACTGCCCTGTGGTCCAGTCTCTGAAGAGAGGGGATCACGCTCTGCTTCAGTATGTCACAGTACATGTTGGCATTCATGGTTCCATCAATGAACTGTAGCTCCCCAGTGCCGGCAGCACTCATGCAGCCCCAGACCATGACACTCCCACCACCATGTTTGACTGTAGGCAAGACACACTTGTCTTTGCACTCCTCACCTGGTTGCCGCCACACACGATTGACACCATCTGAACCAAATAAGTTCATCTTGGTCTCATCAGACCACAGGACATGGTTCCAGTAATCCATGTCCTTAGTCTGCTTGTCTTCAGCAAACTGCGGGCTTTCTTGCGCATCATCTTTAGAAGAGGTTTCCTTCTGGGACGACAGCCATGCAGACCAATTTGATGCAGTGTGCATCATATGGTCTGAGCTCTAACAGGATGACCCCCCACCCCTTCAACCTCTGCAGCAATGCTGGCAGCACTCATACGTCTATTTCCCAAAGACAACCTCTGGATATGACGCTGAGCATGTGCACTCAATTTCTTTGGTCGACCATGGTGAGGCCTCTTCTGAGTGGAACCTGTCTTGTTAAACTGCTGTATGGTCTTGGCCACCATGCTTCAGCTCAGTTTCAGTGTCGTCTTGGCACTCTTCTTATAGCCTATGCCATCTTTATGTAGAGCAACAATTCTTTTTTTTTCAGATCCTCAGAGAGTTCTTTGCCATGAGGTGCCATGTTGAACTTCCAGTGACCAGTATGAAAGAGTGAGAGCGATAACACCAAATTTAAACACAACTGCACCCCTTTCACACCTGAGACCTTGTAACACTAACAAGTCACACGACTCTGGGGAGGGAAAATGGTTAACTGGGCCCAATTTGGACATTTTCACTTAGGGGTGTACTCACTTTTGTTGCAGCAGCTTACACATTGGCTGTGTGTTGAGTTATTTTGAGGGGACAGCAAATATACACTGTTATACAAGCTGTACACTCACTACTTTACATTGTAGCAAAGTGTCATTTCTTCAGTGTTGTCACATGAAAAGGTATAATAAAATATTTACAAAAATGTGAGGGGTGTACTCACTTTTATGAGATACTGTATATATATATATATATATATATATATATATATATATATATATATATATATTAAAATTAATTTAAAATTGACAGTACACAAATAACATGAGCATTAAATTAAACTAAACTACTTCCCCCCACCCGAAACAAGCAATGTAAATTAAAGAAAAAAAAGAAAAAAGTAAAACTTTTTTTTTTAAGAAAATTTCATCTAAGCCACTCAGCAAATTTTTTAATTTTCATTTTGGTGACATCAGCAAAATCCATAATTTATAGGAAAGGTTATTCTGCATAAACACCAATGACTTTCTCTACCAAGTCAATCATATCCGGGCAAAAATCTCACACAGCAATTCTGTTATTGAGATGATACGTCCATTTATTGTGAGATCATTTCATTGTTGTAAGATAGCAAAATAGGCGAGGGCAGAGATCATTCATTCGATGGAGAATAGATTAAAAGCTCCTCTGCTGCATTTCAGTTTTTCTGCTTTCAGAATTGCTTTTGTACCATATTTTACAATGCAGACAAAAGGTAAAAAGAAATATAATTTAGTGATGAATAAAGGACATGCAGGTTCTGCTTTCTGCTTTGCTGTGCTACACAACGGTTGTGCCTAACTGTTCCTTCTAACAATACAAGTCTGTGAGTCAGCCAAATCATTAAAACCAATGCAATTCTTGTGTGGCTGATATTTTATCTTAACAGCTGTTAAAAAATAGATAGAATTATAAGATATAATAATTCTGCTAAGCCACAGTGCTGAGAGCGCCCTCTAGTGCTGCTATTCTCAACCAGGGTTCCGCTGAACCATGGGGTTCCTCCAGAGGTTGCTAAGGGTTCCTTAAAGTGTTACTAAACCCAAAACAGTAAAATCTGTCTGTATATGCAGAATAGCATGCGTGTTATACTCACTGTGGAAATTAAGGAGTTAATCCTCTGTATTGTGTGAAAAGGCTCTTTGATCCTGTACGGGCAGATCCTCCCCTCCTGCACGGTCTCTCTTGGCAAGGCCAGATAATACACAGTGAGGGTAGTAAAGCTGCACATGCTCAGTTTATTCTCTATTTCTGGAGAGAACATTTCCTTGTTCTCAGAGCTAGCCAGGTCACATGATATTGACATCACACATGGGGGCATGTATACAGGCTATAGTGGAAATCTCCTCCTACCTGAATGCTCAGCACTGGACAGACCCTGCAGTTTATCACGTAACTGTGGTATACAGAGCAGCCAAAAAGGCATATAGTGGCAGTATTTTAGTGTACGATAAGACGTATATGTCTGTCTA